>JAQZBX010077734.1:0-14228 GCA_029593785.1 Cabassous unicinctus
TATGAGTTTGACATCTGCTTCACCTCCGTGCAGAAGAGAGCAATCCGGACCCTGTGGACCGTGCTGGAAGCCATTGACCAGATGTGGCTGCCAGTAGTGAGGACTTGGCGCCTCAATGAGCGGCACTATGGGGGTCTGACTGGCCTCAATAAAGCAGAAACTGCTGCCAAGCATGGCGAAGCCCAGGTTAAGATCTGGATGCGCTCCTATGATGTCCCACCACCACCGATGGAGCCTGACCATCCCTTCTACAGCAACATCAGTAAGGATCGCAGGTATGCAGATCTCACTGAAGATCAGCTCCCCGCCTGTGAAAGTCTAAAGGACACTATTGCCAGAGCCCTGCCTTTTTGGAATGAAGAAATAGTTCCCCAGATCAAGGAGGGGAAACGGGTATTGATTGCAGCACATGGCAATAGTCTTTGGGGCATTATCAAGCACCTGGAAGGTCTCTCTGAAGAGGCTATCATGGAGCTGAACCTGCCTACTGGTATTCCTATTGTCTATGAGTTGGACAAGAACTTGAAGCCAATCAAGCCCATGCAGTTCCTAGAGGATGAAGAGACTGTGCGTAAGGCCATGGAAGCTGTGGCTGCCCAGGGCAAGGTCAAGAAGTGAAGGCGAGCAGACTACTATCCCAAGCAACACCCTCCCTGCCCATCCCCTTCCTCTATACCTCTCTCCTACACTTGTCACACTGACCACATCTGTAGGCATTTTAAGTTGTAGTTGCAGATGGGGGACCAGTGGCTCCCATTTTCATTTCAGCCATTTAGTCTTCT
Source organism: Cabassous unicinctus (assembly GCA_029593785.1). Classification (NCBI taxonomy): domain Eukaryota; kingdom Metazoa; phylum Chordata; class Mammalia; order Cingulata; family Chlamyphoridae; genus Cabassous; species Cabassous unicinctus. The sequence goes on from JAQZBX010077734.1 coordinate 783, forward strand.
GCACCCACTCCACTCAAACAATCTGGTCAGAATGGCTCCTCTGGGGCATGGGTCCATGGTCCAGGACCTAGGTAGCGACCCTGGGGTTTTTGCGAGTGCCTTGTTTTCTGAGGACCTGCTTGAGCACGAGATAGGGAGGAACCATGCTAAGGCATGACCAATGAGGGGAAGCAAGAGCCTACAGGAGCTTGTCCTATTCCTTAGTCAGCATTCCCTATCTGGGGGGCTCTGCTCTAGTCATTCCAGTGGAAGATGAATGTAACCTTCATGGAGATTTAAGAAACAAAACAAAACAGTGACCTATTTCCTCCCTGAACCCAGAGGAGCTGGCTCCAGAAGGTTGGGATCAACCTTGAATGTTTATGTGTTGCATTTACTTTTCCAAAATGTATATAAATAATACAAAAACCCTCTGTGGTTTCTAGTGGCAGTTGAAATAATAGTCCCACATGTGGTCATCAGAAAATAAGCCATTCCTTACACCACTGTGGGGTAAGCTCTTTGATTTCTAAGGAGTAGGAGTTCATCCTGCTGTGTATTTTAGAATCCCTCTTTCCACTATTACGTGGAGTGTCCCTCCACTGTTTTGTGACAGTGAAATGCCTCTTGATCATGTCAAAATGTGTTGTTCACGGTGTCCAATTTCTGAATCATGTTCCAGTTGCTTGGCCCAACCACTTGGGCTCAGTACTCAGTTTGAACATAACTGTACTAACTTTTTTCCAGATCAGTATAATAAAGGAGTGATGTGCAATAAAAAAGCATCACTTCAATGTCACTGAACTCACAGGTAGGATGTATTTCTGATATTTTTTCTTCTTAGAGTACGATTCAAGGTTCTTCTTGGAATATGGCTCCAGGTTCTTGGCTTACAATTGAGCAATACTTGAACACTGAAGCCAGACTTGGCAGAGGTAAAAAAAAAAAAGCATTCTAAGTCTTGTCATTCGGCCAGCTGTTTAGCGGTCAGTCTGGTACTGACCATGACTAACTTGTGATGTGTTTTGGTAGACTGGTGTTGGACATTTCAGTTGTTGGTCAACAACTACATTTGTGAACCAGTGCCGTGAGTTCTAACTGGGGATGTCCTGTAACTTCAACCCTTCTTCTTCAGAAAGAGAAGAGGCAGCAATAAGGGCAGATATTGTTCAAATCCTCCCACAAGTAATTCAATGTGGTATGTAACACTGGAATAACCTTTTTAAAAAGCACTGCAGGGAGTGGATGTGGCTCAAGTAGTTCAGCGCCTGCCTCCCACACAGGAGGTCCTGGGTTCAATTCCCTTTATCTCCTGAAAAAACAAAAGGCAAACAGCAAACAAAACAAACAAAAAAACTACTCAGGGAAGCCGATGTGGCTCAGTGGTTGAGTCCCAGCTTCCCACATATGAGGTCCTGGGTTCATTTCCTGGTACCTGGAAAAAAAAAAAAGACTGCAGAGTAACAGAATCCAACCAATTTATCTTCACTCCTTAGGATGTGACAAATGGGTTTTGCCTACTAAAGTCTTTCTCATTCTAGTGAGCATAACTTTACTAAACATGATTTGTTAAAAACTTGAAATTGTTTTAAGAAAATAACTTCACTAATCTAAATGCCAACTATAAATACAAGAAGGGCCGGAATGGAAAAGAATGAGGTGTATGTTGATATAGGAGCAAGGAGAAGAGAACATGATATTTATCTTTCCACTTTGGTCCCTTTACTGGACAGCAACCACATCTTGAGACAGTAGCTAATTCAGGGTTCAGACTGTCAGTTGGTACGGGCTGTTCAGACAGGGACACCTGACAAAGTTCTCCAACAGACTGAAGTTTTTCTCTCTGGGAAATTCATTTTGAAATTCATATTTTCCATTTTATTAAATCAACTAATTATATTAAAACAAGAAATGTTAAGTTTTATAATAAGCTAGAGGGAGAGAAGTTGTGTACCCTGGCAGGAGACTAGGATGCCAAATTCGGGTTTAGCTTCCTTCAGGGAATCCTCAGAGAATGAATGTTCAGGTCGTCGCAGGAAATGTTAGAGGGATGTGGCAATTTAAACAATAAATTTGGAAAAGGTGAGTTCAATCCCAGTTCTACAGGCAAATACATCGTGAAATGGCAGCTCTGAAGCATTCTCTTGGGGGACCAATGCAAGGGCCTGTGTGTTTGATCACAGAAAGCACTCGGATCTGAAGGAGACAGCTGCTATTCAACTCAGGGTCCCCCTAACCACATCGAGGGCCCAGTGGGGGAGAAGTACAGTGGCCGTAGCTCCCCAAGGACCACAGGAGGGAGCCAGCAGGGCAGAAGCCCTGGCGAGAGGGTGGGAGGGAACCAGCCTGCTGGTAGTGATTCTGGGGCTCCTGAGAGCACCTGCTGGGAAAGGCTTAAGTGAGTAAATCTGTGTGAGAATGTGTATGAAACACCCCAAAATACTAGCACAATTTCAAAGAAACTCAAACAATATGAAAACACTTGGAAAATGGTTTAATAATGTTTTACAACAGAAATGAACTGTACAGTTACAGTAAGTTTAATATATATAAAAAATTACAGCAGACAAATGCATCTACACAAAACCTACCATTTCATTCGGATTCACTGTCACCTACGCAATCTCTCCCAAGCCTACAGACCCCTGCAGGCAGCCCCAGGAGGGGGAATCATAAAAAGGGCACTTTTAAAGAGACAGCACCGCTCATGTTCCCCACAACCTCCTCAGGCCTCAGGAGGTATCAGCTAATTCCCCAAAATGTTAAAGTTGCTTGTGTTTCAGGTTTTCAAAACCAAGAAAAAGTGTGTTTCCCAGGGGCACAGATAACAAGGTTCCCGAACTCCCAGTTATCTGCTCATTCTTATAAAATATTCCTATTAGAGGGGAAATGGCTAAACAGGCACTCTGGGGCAGTGAGGCTATACAATAGCCACCCAGACTGCAGGGTTATCTAAGAGGAAATGTAAAAGGACTCCCAAAAACTACTTAGGAATTGTCACTGCCTCATTAAAGCTGCTGGACAATTTTGGAAAGAATCATTTACACCACATCTTAAGTTTCCACAAAGAAGAACTCAAACTCACATTTTAAAGTTAAGTACACAAAACAAAAAGTTGTGGGAGGCCAAGGGGCCAATTTCCCCTTGTGTTCCTCCCTTGACAACAGTGGAAAAACACCCCTGAATCAATAATTTTTTTTAAAAAGGAAGAAAAAAAGGTGGTGGGGGGTTTGATAAGATATTTAAAGACAGAAAGAAAACATCTTTAGAAAAACACGATCACTGTCTCTTTAAAACAAACAAAATCCCAGTTGGGAATAGCAATCAGCGAAAATGCAATCCAAATTGACACCTGGTGGAAGTTTATTACTAAATATTATGTACACTCAGAACTTTTTAATTTTCTTTTTTATTATGAACACCTAGGCAGTGAAAACTGTTATGTTATTACATACACAGACACACCCAAAACATACAAAAATACTATTATTTCAAACTACTAAGAATAGGACAGTTCAGTTATTTTCATGCTATGACTTTAAGAGCATTACACTGAAACAAACAAGAAGTTAAACGACATTTCTTTTTTAATATCCCAGAAATATACCAAAATATACATCTAAGCTTTGGAATTACTGAGGTTAGACTAATGCAAGTGCTGGGTAATCGTACTTAATACACAAGTCTAAGGTTCTGCAGGAAAGAAATTATCTTTGGTATCTGCATCAGGCTAATATTATTAACATTTGGATTTTGCTTTGGGATAGAGCTTGTATGACCCTAGAACCAAATACCCCCCTCCCCCAATCAACTGAGATTATAAAGATCCATGTAAAAAGTTCCTTCATTTGCAATCCCCCCACCCCCCCAAGTTAAAAAGTCACAGGCAATCTACCTAGCACAAAAGGTTGTGAATTACAATGCATAGTTGCACAGTGGTGCTGCAAAAAGGAAAGAAAACTACAATAAAGAGAAATGAAAAGCTTGATAATCTTTCTGCATGTTTTTTCACAAACAGGACAGCCACTTCCAAGCAGTTCCCGTAAAGGGAAAAGAGAACAAAAGCTCAGAAGGGCACCTCAGCATGTATTACCCATCACCCAGCCCCGGAGGTTAAAGCACCCAGCAGAGCAGCCAATCGTGCACCAGTGTCTTCAGCTTCCCACCACTCTGTGGAGTCTGCGGCCAGGTCAGCAGCAACTCTCTGCCCTCCCTAGTCTAGGTCCCTGTGGTGACCCTGTTGGCTGTAGGGTGGCCTGTAGTAATGATGGCATTTGGTCTTTTGTTTTGGAAAATCTGAAATGCCAGTCTGTTCCACAGCATGTTCACAAGTTTGGCAGGGGCCAAAGCTACTGAGCATGCACCTCCACACTGCAGCAAAACCCTGGAACATGGAAACATCCTTCCTGCTCTTTCTGATCCAGTCAGAGGTCTCTCCGCCTGCCCCTGGCCTCATGCCTCTAAATGCCAGGACACCACAGAATGGATTGATGCTGAAGACTTCCCTTTTCTTTGGTTTTTTTGTTTGTTTTGAGTTTATACAATCATTAAGAAATCTTTGGTTTTGGCTGGAAATTTTAAAAAAAGACAAAACAAAACAAAGAAACCACCCTCCCTGGCTTATAGCAGCAGTATTATGACCTGGCAAAGCTTTTTTTTTTTTTCCCCCCAACATGGCGGGGGTGGGGTGGGAATTGAAGGTTGGGAACTACATTCAAAGAAAAGGTGAAAGGGCTAGGGATGCAGCTTCTAGAGAGCCCATTGGATACAGGATTGTCAAATAATAATAATAATAATAATAATATTAATAATAAACTTAAATATTTGGATTTTTTTTTTGGTCATGTCAAAGGAAAAAACATGAAGTGTGTATGCAGCAGTCAGCTTAAAGGAGCCTTTGGTGTCTTCCCTTCCACCCAAAGTCCTGAAAATACGCAGAACCCTGAGGCTTCTGAGGGGAAGGGGATAGCCTCTGTCCCACCAGGGAAAAGGCAAGTACAGAAGTTGATGCGTGGCCAGCAGTCAGGAATGTGGGGTGGGGTGGGAACATGGAGAGCTGGCCAGCCCCTGAAAGGCAGAGTGGTGGGAAAAGCAGGTGTTAAGAGACCTGTGAAGACCCCTGCAACAAAAAGAAACAGAAGATTGCAATTTGCCCTCAGTTTGCAGTAGCTTTTAAGCAGCAACATTCAGAGGCAATGGGGGCCCACCCTAGGCTACAGGTCCCATGATGCTATAGGCCAGAGTTTGACATTACTTAAAGAAGGGAGGGCAGACTTGGCAACTCTGTAGGGTTTAGAGAAAGTTAAAGCAAGTTACTCAGTCACGAGTTAAAAATGAGGTATACAACAGCTCCTGGACTTGTGGTGGGTGGAAAACCCCACACTTCCTCACCTAGCCTTTGCTACAACCACAGATGAAGGGAATGATGGAACTATAGTCTAATGAGGGAGGAGGGTACTTCCTCAGAGAGTGACACGTCCACGGATTGAGTAATACACACATGCCCACTCAAGCAGAGGTAAGAAGCTGGGAGAAGCCTGTCTTTATCTGATCTCAGGGGAGACATACCGTATCTGTTGTAGGAAACCACTGTTATAATGTGGTTGCAAAGTCTTATCTTCCTCCACTTTTTCCACCCCCCCCCGCCCCAACTGTTTATAGTTCTGAACCCAACTAGGCATTGATCCATTTCACTATTAGAAAGTTATGTCCCTTCTAGGGACTCATGCAGGACTGGAACCAAAGATATGGCATCTCAACCCACATATGACTACAGCCCTTCATAACAGACACTGTCATTTTAGCTTCTGAAGTGCATTTCATTTCCTCCTAAATTTTTCAGAGTCTGAGAGACTGTTAGGGGTAGCCAGGAGTAAAGCCTTTTCTCTACTTGGCTCTGTCCTTTTTCATTAGAAAGAAATCCCAATTTTAAGGAACTAAAAGTATTTGGATGTCTCTTTTTTCAAACAGCACTGTATCTAGCTGTCTGCCTGCAGACTTTGGGATATAATGTTAGAGGACTCAATTGCCACTGCCAGGCCGCTAAAAAGCCTCGAGCTGCTTTTGTAAGGTAGTGGCAGACTTAAGCAATGATGCACAAGTAAATAAAGAAAACACGGGGAACTCTGCAGCAGATCTTAACATTTTTTTTAAAAACAGAATTAGTTTTGGGATCCGAACTTTTTGACGGTGTCCTGGGTTTGAACTAAAAAGTAGCACTGGGTGGAGCCCGTGCAGAGTGGACAGATTCAGGGACACAGAAAGAATCACAAAGCACACTTTGTTTCCCTGGCCCCAAAGAGCTAAATTTCTATCTGCAAAGTGGTGTTCCACTATACATACCTTGTCTTCCCATAACTTTTGTTTCAAGTGCTCTTATCTTTGATATCCCCATTACCTATGTATAAACCTATCTAGTACTTTGAAAAGTCACACAATATTAATATCACTTTTACATAATGTCAGAATAAGATTATTAGTGAAGCTTTCATGAAGTTCTGCAACCTGATCATTTTTTGATAGAATACTAAGAGAAAATTTCTTTTCTCTCTCTGTCCTTCTGTGTCCCAGCAACAGTAAACCAAAACAATTAACGACTCAACCCTCTAGACCCCATATATAAAAACAATTTGGAACAATGCAGCCCCATGGAAGAGTAAAGGAAGGTCTTCTGGTTTCCCATGTACTCCTGCTCTTGAAAATGCTTATCTCTTTACAAGAGACAGAATTGAGACAGCACATCTGAATATTGCCTGAACTCAAATAAGCTGTACTGGTCCTATTTATAAGTGTAAGATAAAGGGATATGTTTTTTTAAAGGACTCTACCCCCATCTTTTGCCTCTCCCAAAATTTCCTATCAATTCCAAGAACTCACTACACTGAGCAATTCTATCCATCTTTACAGAGCCAGCAGAGTGAAACAAAAGTAATCTCTTTTCCAAGGCCAGGATAACTAACAAGACTTCTTTTAAAAAGTGGGGAAGGAGGGAAGGAACAGAAAGGAGAGAAAGGAAACAGACAAAAGAAAAGCTTTTCCAAATGTCAGCTTTTCACTTTGATTCCCTCTGCCTGCTTGAAAACATAAGGGTAAGCAATATCATAGCTGTGTCTTTGGTATCCAAACCAAATCCCACTTAAGTTCTGTGAGATGGATGGTTTATTTATTAAAAAATAGCCTTTCTGGAGATCCAGTCTATATCTGAACTTAGGGAGCCAAGAAAGGCTGTCCCAGAGTAAGAGCAGAAAGGGCTCTTAATTTTTCCTAAACCAGCATCATTTCTCATTCATATTCCCACCAAAAATAAATCTCTCCTCCATCCTACCAACCAACCCATCCCTAAAGGTCACACCTTCTCACAGGTGGGAGGCAAGCAGGTTATCTACACTTCTTGTTTTGATTTTTCTGTTTGCATTTTTGGTTTAGAGAGAACTAACCTTTGTACGAGAAAAATAAGGTTTTAAAATGTTGTGCCACTAGCACAACATTCAATAACAAGACAGAGGGTGACAAAAAGAACCTGTTTTACTTTAATTTTCCTAGGTTAAGATGCATCAAACATTCACCTCTCTTTTCCTCTCCAAATTAAATGGTGCATGCCTCGTTCTGCCTCTACTGCTCAACCACACATCCAGACATTCACTCATTTACCTTTCACCTAAGCTTTTGCTACATGCAGAGGTAATGAATCATTAGGAGAGGATGGCGGGGTATGGGAGCATGGGCAGCCATAGGAAGGGATGCAAGTGCATCCTAGTGGACCCCAAACCAACTGGACAAGCCATCTGGAACCTACATGCACCACATACTGTGTGCAGCTCAGCCCAGAGAGGCCAATGAACCCCATGCCCAATCACAGGGATAATCAAGTTTCCTTTGGCAAGACAAATACAAGGAAAAACAAACACACACAAGCAATGTTTTCCTTTTAACATAATCAACTTCTTTGCTTCCCCTGCCCTACCCCTCCCCAACCCTATAAATTGTAACCTATCAACAGGATCCCAAATACATATAGCATCAATCATATTTATCATAATAAACATCAGTTCAACTAAATGCTACAGCTAGAATTATTTCCACTATTTTTTAAAGTTTTTTCCTTCTTATTTATTTGGTTTTTTTATTTGAAAACCAGTTTCGCAACAATGCTAAGCTATGTTGAGGTATTTTATGAAGGTGCCAGAAGCTAGCTGTTATACCCATGAGCTTTATCCTCACAGATTAAGGTACCACCATTCAAAGAGAAAAGGAAGAGAAGGACACAAGGAAAGGAGGTCCAGATTACAGAATCAATATAAAATGCCATCACATTTACTGTTTTTAGCAAAGGCCAAGACTATATATAAGAGGCCAAAGAAGGAACTACTTCATCAATGAGGATGGTTAGAAGAAAGCAAGTTCATACACTGGGTATAAACTGGTCAACTCTGAGAAAAAATATATTCCCTGCCCTCTTGTAGGAATCCTTTCAAACAGCTTACTGGAAAATCTGAGGGGTATCCCATTTAATATCTTTGGATTAAAAAAGGCTGCAGCAGAATAGGATTAGTATCAGCCTTTAACTAGGAAAGCAGTTTATTTATCCTCTTCCTACCCAAGTTTACATTTGTATCATGTGTGCATCTTAAGCAAATCTATGTAATTGCTGATCTTAGTTACATTCTTAGAGGAATGGCAAAAGAAGGTTTTTTTCTTTTTTTTCCCTTCTCAAGTGAAGAAAGATGCTAAGAAAGATTGATCACTTTCTAAGTGTCATTCTCTAAACTATCAGAAGACTGAAAATGACTTCAAAAGAGCCAGGGCTAAGAGTGCATGAAAAATGTCACACTTTAAATGCTTTTCACACAGAGATAAAAAAATGAATACATAACTGTAATGAGCAAAGAAACCCATCAATTCTTGTCTATTTGAATAATTTTAAATTTCAGTCCTTTAGTTTTTATCTCCCATTAATATTGGGAGAAAATATTCTTTTAGCATTTTTACCTCTAATAAACAGTGTCTGAAGAATAAACAAACCTTAAATTAATCAATTGCAGATGCTATGATTTAGAGGAAAGTGTAATCAAACTTTCATAATGAATGCTGAGGCCCTTCTTTAACCGAGGGTCCTCAAACTGCAGACTGGTCTCTGGTAGCTCTCTAAGGGGTCCAGGGCCAAAGTAGACTGCCAGCATAAGGTCCTGACCCAAGCATCCCACACCCTCGCTCTTCCTTCTCATCACCTTGTCCTGATGCATCAGAGCCTGTTTACTTCTCCCTGTCAACAGTTCTTTCAAGGAGAGAAACAAAAGAAAGATGCTTCTCCTTTTTCTTCCTATCACAAAGATTTTACTTTTTTCTTGGCAGAGAAAGTTTTGTGAAGATGACATGGTTGGGGAACAAATCTAGACAATGAATTACAAAGAGTTTCTTCTGTCAGCCAAGTATTTATTATATAGTAATTGCAGTATTTTCTATCAGGATTTATAACTTTAAGAATCGACATGAAAATTCTGTATTTGTGAATATATCCAGCATTTCCAGCACTTTAAATAGAAATTTTAATGTTAAAGATTGGGCTGAATTAATAAATATGTGTCAAGCAAATATCTGTGCTTCCAGATAATATAGACAAAGTCCTTCCCCATTTTCCCAAATAAATGAGGGATAATGGGACAAAATAACAAAAAAAAGAGGAATAATTGTGCTTTTTTTCCAACAATGAATGAATTCTGTAGAACAAATTAGCAAGATGACCTCACTGAAAATCTTTTCATTAATCTTATTCTTCTCATTTTTTGGGTTAGTTTCCAATATTACTAACATGAAGTATAACTAGATATGGTCCTACACAAACTAAAAGTTGGATTGATTCCTTTGGTTCCATTTATTGAGTGATACATTGAGTAAGTTGGAATGGTATTGATCTTATCAAATAAATAAAAGTAAGTGTGTATTATATTAGTTTATGGATATTAAACATTTTTTTCTTAATTCTAAAAAGCTGCCTATATAACTTCAGAAACATTTAGACTAATACAGCAATCATCTTATTTCTTAAACCAGGAACAATAATGTTGTTCCTTTGAGAAGCCCTTTTCTAGGTCTTTCTTCAGATTGATACAGGGTATAAATAAAGTTCATGACCAAAATGCACTGCTTGTGATAAGCAGGATTCAAACTATTACATTCACCGCTCCCCTAGGGAGAGCCCATTACTATGGGCAAATATAGCATCACTATAATGCATTGCTAATATATGCATTTAGGATTAGTCTTTGGCTTAAAATGTGTTAACCAAATTCAGGGGTGATGCAAAACTTGCATAAATATTAAGGAGAAAAAAAAAAGGGAAAATCATACAATGAATTGTGATGACCTATCTGGCCCTTTTTCAAAATATAGGAACTATAGCAAACACTTCTTTTTGGTCAAGTGGCCCCTTTTATTTTCCAGACTTTCTGATATAAGGCGGCTAAAAGTTAAGTCTGAGTACCTTAGGCTAGGAGATAGTCCATTCAATTCAAAAAGCATTTCTTGAGATGATAAAAAATATAAAGTAGAAAATGTCTTAGGTGTTTTAAAAGAAGCAATATGATCAGTAGAATACATAGGGATGGTGACAGGGAGTCGATTTTAAGCCGAACACCCATCAACAAGCCATATTAGTGTTTTGACCTTCCACTTCACAATGTATTTTTAAATAAGAGAAAGAAGAAATTTTTAAGTCATTTTTGTCTAAGGATTTCCTTCTTTTAAACCGATTTTTTATGCTGGTTTAAGGTCTCCCCTTATAAAATGAAATGCATACGCGCGCACACACACACACACACACACGGGTGAATCCACTTATTCCAAATTAACTAGAGAATACAGGCAGGGTACGGAATAAAAGACCATCATACTGACATTCAAAGCTTACTGTCTTCTTTAATGTTAAAGTCTGTTTGGTAAGCCTTATTTGAGAGAGGGAGCATTTTTGCAACCACAAAGAAAAAACAACAACAACAAAAAGCATAGATTTTTCTTGCCCTTCCTCTTAATCCATGGGGCTTGAGTCCCTTGGGACTCAATACATCCTTTGGTAACAATTTTTGGAAATTAATGCTCTAACTTCTCATCCAGTATGGTGGTATCAGCATTTCCTTCCCTGAACCTTCTAACCTCCATCACTCCCAAGGGAGGGACCCAATACTATGGGCAACTACAGTATTATTTGATAGCCCTAAAATCATTTGCACAGACTGTGTTAAACATGTCAAGTCAGGATAGAATATTAAATTTAACGACATCAGAGAAAGAGTGGGATAGAGAGAAGAGAAATTAGTAACTGACACTGTCAATCTATTTACACACCAAACCCACAAAAACAAAAAACCACACACTAAGTTAAAAATCAAGTTAATGTCTGCTCAGAAGATATTATAATTTTACCAACATAAAAGATTAAAAACAAGCAGCAACTCTTATATAAAATTAATAGACAAATGAAAAAGAAATTGTCAGTAGCATCTATCTCCTCAATGCGTCTGAACTGCACTTTATAAACTAGTCCATTAGTACAGCAGCTTGCTAAAATTTGACTTTGGTTCAAGCTTAGTTACAAAACAAACAAACATAAAAAACACACACCACACATAAAAAAAGGTAGATGGACACTTGTTAGTTTCCCTGCTTACAGTTTTCACTAATTTTGGAGGGGTTTTAGGGAAGATGAAGGGTGAGAGGAGAAAATTACGTGCTGATAAAATACTTTTTGAAATAAGATGAGAAGACAGAGAGAACAAAAGAAAAATAAAAATGGGACAAAAACGTTCTGGCCTTTCAATATTAATGTGACTATCTTCCACCTGAATCATAACAGTTCATGCTGAGTCTATATTACTACCTTTCTGAACACTGGTGAGGAGAGACGAATACACAGCATCCAAGCTCCCTTGTGGACATAAGCAAAACAATTAGAACAAAATTACCTGTAAGCTCTCTCTGTATCCCCAGCTTAAAAGAGGGAGGGGGTGAAAAGTGCAGTCTTGGGACTACTAGAGATATAAACAAGCACCCACAAACATCAATGGGAACCTTTAACTCCAATAAGAAGGGGAACTTAGATGAACTGCATTGCAGTGATCTATTCTTTGGGGAAATTTTTTGGGTACAGATACTATAATAGTACATCAACAAAATGGGGGATGTAATTTTCAAGTTGCTCTCATTCCTCTTCCTCCACTTTCACAAGTTCTTCCTTTTCCTTTGGCTGACGTACATAGTCAAGAAACACCCTGAAAACAATTCCAGGAGCTCACTACTTTCTGCATTGAAAAAAGAGATGCGTATTGCCATTTAGACCTATCCGCAGGTCTAACTAACAAACCCAGGAGACACTTGAGATATGTGCTCAAAGTCCTGCAGATACCACGCCTGGCAAGTAAATGCCTCCTTTAGTCAGAGAACCAAGGAGAGTCTCAGGGCTAGAGAAATGTATAAGCCACGTAGTGAAAAGGAAGTCGGTGACTAGAGGAAAAGGTGGTAACCTCAGAGACTGTTTTCATCACACCTCTTTTGGATACAAATTGATGGAAATAGTCTAGTAGAGTTCCTTTGAAAAACAAAAGAGGAAAAAGTTTCCCAATGTCAATAAGTCAATTTGTTCTTTGCCAAGTAAGTTAAAGGATGTAAAGTGTGGATGAAAAACAACTACAAAATGGGAAAAACAAACAAACAAACAAACCAACAGTAGGAGCATTTTTCAGGAGATAAGAAATCAGGAGAACCACCAAGTCAGGTGTCCGCAGTAGTCTTTGCTCTTTGGTACCAAATCCTGCCCTGCAACAAGTACAGCCATTCCCATTGAAAGTAGCAGAAAGCAGCACTGTTGCACCACCAGGATCTGGGCCTCAGGGTCATTCAATGATTTGGGGGTGAATGAGAGCTACAGTTCAGCAGGAATTCCTTCCTACACAAAAGTGCTCCAAAGGCACCACCTGATGGGGACGAGGGGGCGTGTGTGGAGTGGGAGTGTTTGCACACACTGCCTTCAGCTTCTGCACCAAGCCTCTTGCATAAGTGGCAAAAGAAAATAATTTTCTAGCACCTGTGTAAGAGTCATCAAGGATAAGGAAACCAGCAAGAACTGCAGTTAAGAACGTAAGTCTCCCTTTACCCCAAAACCCTCCCTCCCCACAGTGTGGGAGCTCACTGAAATAGGATCCAGGAGCAAGAGATAAACATGTCCAAACTATATATATATATATATAAAACTATATATATATATATATATATATATATCTATATATATAAAAGCAACAACAACAATAATAAGAGATACAGTAATACAGGCCTGCCTAAATTGTACCAGTTAAGAAAAGGAACCCCCAACACAATTGATATGATTATAAACACCTTGTTATGACTTAATGGCCTGTACAACAGACCCATAAAAATGATTTTTTTTTAAGCAAAAAAGAAATTTAGACAAACAAGAAA
>JAQZBX010077735.1:0-14227 GCA_029593785.1 Cabassous unicinctus
AAGAGATTAAGGGTATTAAGAAGACACTGGGAGAATATACTAAAGAAATTGTAACCATAGATTAAAAGATGACGGATATGATGGTGATGAATGGCACAATCCAAGGAATCAAAAAGATGCTGGATTGACATAACAGCAGATATCAATAGGCAGAAGAAAGAATTAGTGATGTCGAAGACAATACATCTGAAATCAAACAGATAGTAGAACAGATAGATAAAGAGAGAGAGAAAATCCATCAGGGACTTAGGGATTTAACCGACAACATAAAACACACAAACATATGCACTATAGGCATCCAAGAAAGAAAAGAGAAGGAAAAGGCAGCAGAAAGAGGGTGGAAAGAAATAATGGCTGAAAACTTCCCAACCCTACTGAAAGAGATGGATGTATATGTCCAGGAAGCACAGTATACCCCAAACAGTATAAATCCCAAACTGCTAACTCAAAGACATATACTTGTCAAAATGTCCAATGCTTGAGACAAAGAGAAAATACTAAAGGCAGCAAGAGAAAAAAGAATAATCACATAGAAGGGAAGCACAATATGATTAAGTGCTGATTTCTCATCTGAAACCATGGATGCAAGAAGGCAGTGGCATGACATAGTAAAAGTACTAAAAGAAAAAAAATTTCCAGGCATGAATCCTCTATCCAGGAAAACTGGCATTCAAAAATGATGGAAAGTTCAAAATATTCATAGATAAACAGAAATTAAGAGAGTATGCCAATAAGAAACCGGCACTTCAAGAAATACTAAAGGAAGTTCTACATGCTGAAAGGAAAAAAACAGGGGAGAGAGAGTTGGAGGAGAGTGTAAGAACAAATAAAAAAACAAAAAGAGAAATAAAAACAACATATGACTTACATAAACCCAAAAGAAAATATGGTTGATGTAAGAAATTTGTTGAGAGTAATAACACTGAATGTTAATGGATTAAACTCACCAGTCAAAAGACACCAATTGGCAGAATGGATAATGAAATACAATCCATCCATATGCTGTATTACAAGAAACCCACATTCGATCCAGGGTTTCAAGGAAACTGAAAGTGAATGGCTGAAAAATAATTTTACAAGCAAACAATAGCCAAAATAGGGCAGGAGTAGCTATCCTGATATCAGGCAAAACAGACTTTATTTTTATTCAATATAATTTTTTAAATTCATAAATAAAACTTATTTTATATAAAATATTAAATATTAAAAAGCTTATATATATTTTGCATTTGCTTACATAAATGTTATTATTTTATATATATATATTTTTTAAAAGAGGCTTAGATTACATAAATGCTAACCAAAAATTACAGGATTTCCCAGGTTCTGCACCTCCCACACCTCCCACAACCTCCCACATAAACATCTTTCATTAGTGTGGCACATCACCATCAATGGATATAAACATCCTGAGGCTTTGCCACTAAGCATGGACCATAGTGCACATTGTAGACCACACTCTCTCCAACACAGTTCTGCATGGTATATACTGATGAAAAATGCCTTATATCTGTCATTTTAATGTCACTCAGGATAATTCCCAAGTCCTGAAAAAGCCCCTGTATTACAACTGCTTTTCCCTTTCCCTGCCCCAAAAGCATCTAGTGGCCACTGGCTCCACCTCACTGTTGTAATTTCTTTCATTGCTTAAATCACAATATGTCTACAACAGAATACCATTAAGGCTAATCTAGTCCATGGCTTCACAGCTGAATTCTGCCAAACATTCCAGAAAGTGCTAACACCAATCCTTCTTAAGCCCTTCCAAAAAACAGAAGTAGAAGAAACAGTGCATAACTATTTCTATGATGCCAACATTACCCTAATACAAAAGTCCAACAAAGATACCGCAAGAAAGGAAAATTACAAACCAATTTCTCTAATGAATCTAGATCCTAAAATCCTCAATAAAATACTTGCTAATCACATTCAACAACATTTCAAAAGAATTATACACCATGACCAAGTGGGTTTCATCCCGGGTATGCAAGGATGGTTCAATATTAGAAAATCAATCAATGCAATACACCACATAAAAAGAGTGAAAGAAAAATATTACATGATAATCTCTATAGTTGCAGAAAAAGCATTCGACAGAATACAGCCTTATTTCCTGACAAAAACACTGAAAAGATAAGAACAGAAGAAAACTTTCTGAACATGATAAAGGGTATATATGAAAAACCCAAAGCTATCATCATCTCCAATGGTGAAATCCTAAAATCCTTCCCTCTGAGATCGTGAACAAGTCTACAATACCCACTATCACCACTCCGATTTAACATTGTCTTAGAAGTACTTGCTCCAGCACTGAGGCAAGAAAAAGATATAAAAGACATCCAAATTGGAAAAACAAAGAAGTAAAAATTTCATTATTTGCAGACAACATGATTCTATACGTAGAAAGCCCTGAGAAATCTACAGCAAAGCTTCTAGAACTTATAAAGGAGTTAAGCAATGTCACTGGCTATAAGATCAATGCTCAAATTTCAGTAGAATTTCTGTACACCAATAATGAGCCATCTGAGGAGGAAATCAAGAAAAAAAATACCATTTACAATAATAACTAAAAGAATCCAATACCTAGAAATAAATTTAAATGAAGATGCAAAGACTTATATACAGAAAACTAGACAACACTGTTAAAGGAAATCAAAGAAGACTTAAATAAATGGAAGAATATTCCCTGTTCATAGGTAAGAAGACTAAACATAATCAAGATGTTTATCTTACCCAAAATAATCTATAGATTTAATGCAATCCTAATAAAAATCAGCACTGTATTTTTTAAGAAACTGGAAAAACGAACTACAAGATATATTTGGAAAGGTAACAGGCCCTGAATTGCCAAAGACATATTGAAAAAGAAAACGGAAGTTGGAGGTATCACACTACCTGAGTTTAAAACATACTACAAAGCTATAGTAGTCAAAACTGCATGGTATTGGAACAATGATAGACATACTGACGAATAGAACTGAATTGAGAGTTCTGATATAAATCCTTGCATTTACAGTCATCTGATATTCGACAAGGCTACCAAGCCCACTCAGTTGGGAGAGAATGGCCTCCTCAACAAATGTTGCTTCGAGAACTGTATATCCATATCCAAAGGAATGAGAGAGGAACACCATCTCACACCTTATACAAAAATCAACTCAAGATGGATCAAAGATATAAATATAAGAGCCAAAACCATAATGACCTTTGAAGATAATGTAGGGAAGCATCTACAGGACCTTGTAATAGGATATGTTTTCATGAACTTCACACCCAAAGCATAAGCAGCAAAAGAAAAAATATATAAATGGGATCTCTTCAAAATTAAAAACTTCTGCACCTCAAAGGATATTATCAAGAAAATGAAAAAGCAGCCTACCCAATAGGAGAAAATATTTGGCAACCATATATCTGATAAGACCCTAATATCCCAAATACATAAAGAAATCCTACACCTCGAAAATAAAAAGACAAACAACCCATTTAAAAATGGGCAAGTGACCTGAAAAGACACTTCTCCAAGGAAGAAATACAAATTGCTAAAAAGCACATGAAAAAATGCTCGACATCACTAGCTATTAGGGAAATGCAAATCAAAACTGCAATGAAATACCATCTTACACCCATTAGAATGCTTGCTATTAAAAAAACAGAAGACTATAATTGTTGGTGAGGATGTGGAGGAATGGGAAACCTCACTCACTGCTGGTGGGATTGTGGAATGGTCCAGCCACTGTGGAGGACAGATTGGCCGTCCCTCAGAAAACTAAGAATAGGTCTTTTGTATGATCCAGCGATTCCACTGCTGGGTATGTACCCAGAAGGATTGAAAGCAAAGACATGAACAGATATATGCACGCCAATGTCCATAGTGGCATTGTTCACTATTGCCAAAAGTTGTAATCAGCCCCAATGCCCAGCAGCAGACGAATGGATAAACGATATATGGTACGCACATACAATGGTATGTTACTCAGCTGTAAATAGGAATAAAGTGCTAACGCATGGAATAACATGGATGAATCTTGAAGATCTTATGTTGAGTGAAGCAATCCAGGCATTAAAGGATGAACATTACATGACCTCACTGATATGAATTGAGGAAAGTGAGCAGTCTCTGAGAACCATTGTCTGAAAGATAGATTTACAAGAGAGAGAAACAGAAGAGAAGGTTGTAAGCCATCACCCGTATGGACATAATCTGTGGTAAAGTGATACAGTATAGCTGTGTATTGAAGGGATAGGATAGGTGGGTAGTGATATTACTGGGTGTGGTGTTGCAGGGTCGACAGGGGTGTAGATTACGTAGGGTGGTTTAGAATACACAGGATACTGGGGGGAGCAATGGGAGAGGGGCCAGGAGAACATGGGATTTGTGGGTATGAGGTTGAAAGTGCAGGTGTGGGAATGCTCTTTTGGCAATATGACAAGAGAGTGTAACTGGTTTGGGGTGTTGGTTGGGGGTGCATTCAAGACAGGGCGCATCTGGAGCAGCCTTCTAGGGAGTGTGTGAGTGTTCATCTTGTCATAATGTGTTGTATCAGTGGGTGAAGACCCACACTATGAGCGGGAAGGAGATGGACCCCCATCTTTGGGAGGACCAATTCACTCAGAAGTAGACAGGTGGGCATCTCTTATGAGCAAGGGCAGTCCTAATAGGGGAGAATAAACCAGCATGTCAAGACCTCTTGTTGCATGTAACTATGAATCTTGTCATCCAATGATTCAAGCCAGGGGGTTGTCATGTGTCCCAGGGGAATGGGGAGGGAGGAACAGAATATATCAAACAGGGGGTATTTAGTGGTCAGGGAAATGTTTTTCATTACCTTAGAGTGAAGGACACAGGACATGGTAAATATCATCAAAAATTATTCAATTTTACAGTCTAAAATATAAACCATACTGTAAACCATTGACTATGTTTAGTAGCTCTGTTTCACTATTTATATAACAGCTATAACAGTGCTACCAAACACATACAAAAAGGTTTTAATATGTGGTGAGGAAAGGGGGAGGAGGTTGGGTATATGAAAGTCTCTAGTATCCTGTGTGTTACATTGCTGTGACCTAAAAGTTCTTTGAAAATTAAATGAAAATTTGGGAGACACTGTGGAGTGTTATAGGGAAGGTGCTACGGTACAGAATGGGCACCTGATAATGCAGTGATAAAACGAAAAATGTCAACAAAACTTTTTTTTTAATTTTTTTTGTTTTTTCACATTTTTTGAATATCCCAAAACTTTAATTTAATTTTATTTTATTTTTAGTGTTTTTTCAAGTTTCCATGTATTTTATCTCTAACATTTAAACTTATCATTATTATTTCATTTTCCTAATAATTGTATTTGGCTATTATATGGGCTTCATCTTTAAATAAGCTTTGGATTACAGAAGGGTTACAATGGAGACGGGAGAGGATCATTAGTGGGGGGTGTCAGGGATGGGGTTTCATGGGAGGAAGTTCACCTAAAAATACATAAAAGATACATAAAATTGTTCAAATTGTCAAGGGATGGGGCATGGTCACAGTGGGTGGAGAATCACTCAAGAAATGAGAGAATACTGAATTTCCAGCCTGGAGAGCTCCCTTCTCCAAGGAAGCAGCAACAGTCTCACAAGAGCAGGGGCCATGTCTGGCTGAGGAGGATGATCCACTCATGGGTTCTTGTTATTGATGAATGGCCTTAAGAGTCTTTATTCTTTAAATTGAAACTTAGCTTATTGTTATGGGATGACTAAGTGTTGCCGTTTGAGAGCCTCCTTGTTCCTCAAATGTGGCCTCTCTCTAAGCCAAACTCAGCATATGAATGCATTACGTTCCCCCCAGCATGGGACATGACTCTTGGGGATGAGCCTCCCTGGCAACAAGGGATTACTACCAAGTGCCAACTGGCAATATGACTTGAAAAAGACCTTGAATAAAAGGGGGGAAAGGTAAAGACAAATGAGTTCATATGGTTAAGAGATCCAAAGAGAGTTGGAAGGTCATCCCAGAGATAATGATTAAGCTCACCTTAGTAGGATCTCATAGAACACCAAAGTGGATATCACCCCAAATAGAGGGGCTTCCGAGGGTCTGGAGACACCCAGTTCTATAAAAGGGTGGATAGCCCCAGAAATTGATGCCATATCAGTGGGCTCTACTATGGAATCTGTGCTCCTGATAGTGACAGAGTTGGACTCAAAAAGTTCTCCCTGTACATAGTCCATCAGTCCCTTCTATTCAAACCTATATGTGGTGCTAGAGTTTGTAGGTTTACTTCCAGAGATTGAGCTTTTGGCTTGCCCATGTGCTGTGCCTGGAATCTGGTGTAGCTGTAACTCCTACTCTACAGCTCAGTGGACTCACCCAAGACACCTGGAGGGGAGGTGATGATGGACAACAGCCAATCCAGGGAATGGAGAGAATCTGCAGCTGCAGGCAGGATAATCCCATCCACCGTATCCATGGGATATAAGCTGCTCTCACTGGGAGGTGTAATGGACATCACCATCCCAGACTGCTCAGGATTTCGGGAAGAGCTATTGACTAGAGTGGACTTACTGGCATTGTGTTGTAGACATATTGTGATTCAAGCAATGGAAGAAATTACAACATTGATGTGGAGCCAGTGGCCACTGGACACTTTGAGGGGATGGAGAGGGAAAAACAGTTGCAATACAGGGGCATTTTTGGGCCTTGGGAATTATCCTGAGTGACATTACAATGACAGATATACGTCATTTTACATCAGCATATACCATGCAGAACTGTGTTGGAGAGAGTGTGGTCTACAATGTGAACTATGGTCAATGCTTAGTGGCAAAGCCGCAGGATGTGTATATGCATTGCAGGTGATGTGCCACACTAATGAAAGATGTTTATATGGGAGATTGTGGGAGGTGTGGGAGGTGAGGAATATGGGAATCCCTATAATTTTTGTTTAACTTTTATGTAATCTAAGCATCTTTTGAAATATTTTTTAAAAAATAAAAATGAGTAAAGTAAATGTAAAAAAAAAATACATTTAATTAGAAGCAATGGTAATTCTACTTCAGAAATTCAAGTCTCTCCAGATGTAAAAGTTTTCTATCTTCCCCTCATCTCTGGCTCACCATTCCAGACTGAGGCAAAGTATCCTTTTTTTTTTTTCAGGTAATTCACTAAATCCAGAGAACTCATGTCTGGCTCATTGATTACCAGAGCTGAAGAGTTCTTCTGTATCTGTTGCTCTCTTTTTGTCCTCATTTCTATATAGACTTTCCTTTGTTTGACTTGCTCTTTTAATATATTCTTGTATTTTTTCTTTCTAGTAATCATAGCTAGGGCTGTTGGATCCAACTTGTAGATGAAACATTTCAAATGCAGATAGACTATAGAGAATCAAGAATGGGAAAATAAAGGACATTTTGAGACATTAGTTTAGTTCATTTGGAAAGTCTTGTCTCCTGTATTATTTAGGATTCTCTAGGGAAACAGAATTAACAGGAGATATCTGTAAAATAGTATGAGATTTTATAAGTTTCTCTCACTTGACAATGGGGATGCAGAAGTCCAGATTCCAAAGGAAGGCTGCAAACAAGTGGCTTGGTTGAAAGTCAAATGAAGGTCCTTGATGAGTTTCCAGGACACGTTGGTTGTCCAAAGGAGAGCTGGGAAATTCTCTCTGAATGATGAAATCACTTCCCCTTTTAAAGAACTCAACTGATTGGATAAAATGTCACTCATTGATGATGGCAAACTCCCTGTTTGATCATAGATGTAAACAGCCATCTATGCAGTAAGCTCACTGATGACTAAAACCTGTTAATATCCTTATTTTACAATTAGCCCAGTGCTTGCTTTTCCAAACAACTGGGCACAATTACCTGGCTGACTTGAAACATTAGCCTAACCATTACATCTTCCTAAATTTGAGGATTGATCTGAGATGATGATTGAGTACAGATGGATGTCTCTGCTCACTACATGGTTATTGGCAGAGATAGGATGATGTGATGTTGCTGAACCCCTGCCAGTGTTTTGTGCATTTGAATATTGGTTTCACATATACTATTTCCTACATTATGCAGAAAATATTTTTCTTGTTCTTCATGACATTCAGCTGTGTCATATTCTTGGATTTTTCTCTACCCTTGTAGCTCTCCTCTGAGGTCTTATAATTTGTCAAAGAATTTCTTCATGTGTAGAGATCAACAAAGGTTAAAATTCAGTAAAATTTCACTACTATCATGAAAATGACATGAATATAATCTTTTTTAGAACTCAATATCAGTGTTTTATAAGTAGTAAAATTAAAAACTTCTATTCTATGTCATGAATAGTGAAATTAGTCAGAGATGGCATTCAGCTTTAACTAAAAGAAAACCTAGACCAAACAGTGGTGTACAGAAATTAAGGCTTAATTAATCCATACATCACATAACTAGGGCGAAGGTGTCCAGGCTTTTTCCAGCATCTCCTTGACAATATTAGATACTCAGTGTTCATGAAGTTTTCTCATCATGTGGGTTTCATCCTCAATGTGACAAAATATAGGCTGTACCTGCAGGCACTGAATCCATATGCCAGTCAGAGAGACTCAGAAAAGAAACACGGGCATTTTCCAAATAGAGAGAAAGATGGATTTTGTGAACAGACCTTTTTATTGAAGTATAACATATATATAGAAAAATGCCATATCATAAGCTGAGTGAATGTTCACAAACTAAATATATTCCACATAGCCAGAACCCAAACTAAGCACTAGAACATGATTAGCTCTATGAGCTACCTCTGTGCTCTAATCTAACCAACACTCCCTTGAACTGGGTCATCAGTATCTGAAATTCTAACAGCGTAAACAACTTTCTGTCATTTTTATACGATTCTGTCATCTTCTTCTGTCTCTCTCTCTTCTTTTCCAAAATATCCATTTTAACGATTTTAATGAATACACTTGAGTGGTATTAATTATATACAAAATATGATTTTTAATAAATGGAGTAACAGAATGTTTATTAAATTGTATCTGACATATCTTGCTCAATATTGTATTGTGCGTCTTTTTTTTCAAGTTAGGAAACTATGTATATTGCTATAAGATCCACCTAAAAGACTTCAGTTTGCATCAAACTTGCCAAAATTTAATCACATATTATGGAAGACAATATAATGGTGACTGTTAGTCTCTGGAACCTGGAAGTATGTTAGGCCACCTGGAAAAGGGCAATGAAACAGTTGATGGAGGTAAGGTTGCTAATTAACTAAGCATAACCTAGGGAGATTGTCTTGCATTATCTCTGTTGGCCAATATAACCACAGTGGTCTTAAAATGTTGAGGCGAAAGGGATAAATGTCAGTGTCAGTGGGATTTGATATGAAAATTTCTTGACCATCCATTACTGGCATTTGAGATGGAAGAAGTCATTGAGCTAAGTATTGTGGATATCCTCTAGAATCTGGAAAAGGTAATCAAAACAGATATTTCCTTAGAGCCTCATAAAGGTCATATCCCCTCAAACAAGATAATTTTAGACCGATCAATCTGTTTTGTATTTCTGACCTCTGGCACTAAAAGGTAATAAATTTGAGTTGTTTTATTCTACTAGTTTGTGGTAATTTCTTACAGCAACATTGGAAACTGATACTCATTGCCAATACAACATTATGGTTTTGGTTGTGTTTTGCCACACAAATAAAATAAGATTTCTCCTGTGAGAGAAAATCCCAGATGTATATTGGAAATGAAACCTACCCATGTTTTACACAGAGCCTAGTAGAACAAGATAATTCAAAGAGGAGTAAATAAGGGAGATTTCTATTTCTCTTTATGAATATTTTTATTTAAGCTATGTTAATCACAAAATTGTGAAATTGTCTTTAGTGAAAATAGATATTTTAATGTATCAGAGTAATCACAAAACATTCCATTATAATGACGAACAATTACCAAGTGGTGTTAAAGCCAATGAGGAAATAAAGGACTATGAAATAAATAATGCTAGGACACTTAAATATTTGAAGAAAACAAAATAAGTTTACATTCCTTAATCAACACTACTTGCCTTGATAATTGAAGTTGGAGGAGAGATCTAAAATAGTATAATATTTTAGAACAAATATCAGTTGCATTTCTGAGAATAAATTGAGATTTATGAAACACAAAAGAAAGAACTGGTAATGAAATTAATGGAATCGAATTAAAAACCTGCACATCAAAACATTAAAAAAAATAAATCACAAGTGTAAAAGTAGGGAAATAGAACAAACTCTACATTATAAAATACAATGTAAAAATTGTGTTACAACAAATATATTTAAGATAATATATTATGAAAAGCAATGAGCCAACAGTTCATTAAGAAAAAATACAAATAACTCATGGAAGAATTAACACCAATCCTATTCAAACACTTCTGGAAGTTTGAAGAGGAGGAAACCCTTCCTAACTCATTGTATGATGCTAATATTACCCTAACTCCAAAACCAGAAAAAAACATCAAAAGAAAAGGAAGCCAAGCTTAATTTCTTTTATGAATACAGATGGAAAATCTCTCACAAAATAAGCAAAATGAATCCAAGGATATATGGACAAGGTTCTAGGTCATGCCCAAGTAGGATTATCCTTGGAATGCAAGGGTAGTTCAACATGGGAAATCAGCCAATTTAATATTCCACATCAGTCAAATGAAGGATAAAAGTCACATGATAATCTCAACTGACACAGAAAAAGTATTTGACATAGTACAAGACACTTTCTTGAAAAAACTCAAAGAAAACTGGGAATTGAAGGGAGCTTTCTAAACATAATAAAGGAAGTATATGAAACATATAAAGGAAGTAGATTATGAGATAATCTACTCAGTCATGAAACACTAAAACCATCTCCTGATGTTAGAAACAACACAAATTGCCTACTTTAACTATTGTTATTCAACATTGTACTGCAAATTCAAGTCAGAACAGTGAGGCCAAACAAAACAAAACAAATAAAAATTGAATTAAAGCCACCCAAATTGGGAAGATAGAATTAAAACTATGTTTATTCACAGGTAATGCAATATTTTCGTATAGAAAATCTAAAAACATCTAAAAGAAAACTGCTAGACCTAAGGAACAAATTCAGCAAAAATGTAGGTTACAAGAGTAACACACAAAAATTAGTTGCATTCCTTATTTCTTTTGAAATAAAATTCCAAATTTAAATTAAATTACAACTCCATTCAGAATAGCTACTAAGAGAATAAAATACTAGAAATAAATATAACCAAAGATTTGAAGTACTTGTAGATGGAAAAGAGCAAAATACTACTGAAAAAATTAAAGCTTACCAAAAGAAATGGCAAGACATCTCATTTTCATGAATAGAAAGACAATATTGGTAAGATATCAATACTACCCAAGGAGATCTATAGATTCAACAAAACACCTATCAAAATCTCACCAGCCTTTATTTGTAAGAAATGCTAAAGCCAATCCTAAAATGCATATGGAATCAAAATGGGCACCAAATATGTAAATCAATATTGCAAAGGAAGCACAAAGTTGAAGGTGTCATATTTCCTGACTTCAATGCTTACTACAAAACCAGAATAAACAAAACCATGTTTATGGTTATAAAGTGACACATACAGAAAAATTAAATCATACTGAGACTTAAGAAATAAATGCATACCTCCATGGCCAAATGATTTTCAAAGACCTAAGTGTAAGAACAAGGACTATAAAACTCCCAGAACCTTCAAGATCATGTGTCAGTCAATGGTTTCTTAGACTTTATATCCAAAGCACAAACAACAACAAAAAAATACATAAATGGGACATCATCACAATTACAAGCTTCAGTGCATCAAAGGAATTTAAAACATTTTATGGACTGTTATATAGGCATAAAAAGGAATGAGATTCTGATACATGTTACAATATGCATAACCTTTGGAGACATCATGTTGAGTGAATTAAACCAGATATAAAAGCCAGATATTTTAGATCCTGCTTATATGAAATTCCTAGAAAAATCAAATTCACAAAGACATATAGTTGATGACAGATTTTCAGGTTCTGGAAGGTCCTGGTATTGGCAATAATTGCTAAATAGGTGTAGAGTTTCTGTTGAGTTAATGAAGATGTTTAGATTAAGATGTTGGTGAAGGTAACTCAATATACTGAATATAATTATTACCAGTAAAATACACACTTGAAAGTGCTTCAAAAGGGAAATTTCAGTTACAATTATGATATTAAAAGAAAAACTTAAAATATATTAAATTTTCCATTTCTTGTTTAGGGTAAAAGTGAATATAAATATTAATATGACTATTAAATCATTAAATTGAGCATCATATAAAACATGTGCAGATTTGATTGAAATAACCCCTAAAAGGTGCTAGGTATAGTCCATATTACATAAAAAGATCTAAATATATTTTTATAATTAATAATTTTTTGTGTGTGAAGGACTAAATGATAGGTACTGATTTATGTTGCAAGCTTGACATTCCTAGTTGTTTTGGTTAAGCATCATCAAGGGAAATGGTTTAGTGTCCATGATTTTATATCCAATGAACAGAATTCTCCAATTTTTTAAAGAGGAGAATAACAAATTTCTGAAGATGACACCCAGGACTGAATCCTTTCCCAGTATCTGTGCTTTGGAGATGACAGGAACCTAGGCCAGGTGGGTTTCTCCATCTGCAATTGTGGGGTGAACTTAAGTCACTGGATGGGGTAAGATGCTAGGAAGGCAGGAAAGCCCATGGAGGAAGAGTAAGAAAAACTGGATTCACCTGACTTACAGTCTTATCTCCGTGGAACAGAGAATCAGCCAGAAAATTTTCTTTTCTGTCCAGACCAGTGTCCCAAAGGGAAATGATGGCTAATGGGTGCAAGTAAGAAGAAGAAAATGTGTGTAGCAAATATAGGGAATCTTTAAATACAATTTTGTGCAACTTTGGCCTAGCCCCGGCATGGTTGTTCCTTTTGGAGTCCATATTTGCCTAGAGAACAGATGTGAGTGGATAGAGCTTCAGATATCATCATCAAACTCCCAGAGAAGAATTTGGACTTCCACATGGAGACCTACCTCTTAGAATTCCCATCCAGATGAGTCAGAGAAGCCTAGAGGTGTTTCAGGAAGTGGTCAGAAATAACAGAAGTTGAGAACTTTTACCTGAGGTCATCTGAGAGAAATTCCAACCTAGACCAAGCTGAAATACCTTTGGGCTTGTTTTCCCATTTTCCTTTTGTTTTCCCATTTACTTAATGAATGAATGAATGAATTTTATGAGGTTAAAAAAGAAGTGTCGATTTGACTTAGGAATATTGGTTCATTGCTGACAATTAAGCATTGGGAATGGGAGCCCAATTAAAATAGGAATTTTCAGGGATATGGTGGTTCCAAGAAAAGCAGAATGTCTCTCCCAGGAGATTTTCAGTGGAAGGATAGACAGTGGTTTGAGGGCATTATGTTTTGTATTTCTTTTGAAGATGAAGCATACTTGTTTATATTTCTCTAACAATCCAATGAAGGTATATATCCCTTTGCAACAGTAGCAAATTATACACAAACTCTCAATAGAGTATGGAAAGGAAAAATCTTTTTGTTTAATAGGGAAAGAGGTATAGTACAACCTTTACTTAGCAAACTATTCCTTTATTGATGGAGTTAAATTAATGGGGGATCATTAGCCATTTACTTTCTCCATTGCAAATTGTTCAAATCTTGACTTTGTATCCTTCTGCCTCAGGATTTTATTCATATTATTACATTCTTTCAAATTTAGAATTATAGTTTTCTTCACCAATTTTGCTGGTTTCCATTTGTTTCCTTTATGTCTCATTAGATGTTTAGGGAGCATTTGTATCTTGATAAATTTTACATGGGCAAAATCAATCACTATTACATATTGTGTTTCCTTTTTTGCTTTTGAAACCTAGAAAGTTCTTATATATCTTTTGAGTTAATGAATCACTGTTTCTAAGTACTGCCTTATTGTTTTCATACCTCTGCGTTCCTTGAATAACATTTTCCCTTTTGTGATTTGGTCTGTATCTAAAAGTTGCTCTTCTAATTGAAACTTAGCCTACTGATATGGGGTGCCTAAGGGTTACCACCTGAGAGCCTCCTTGTTGCTCAAATGTGGCCTCTCTCTAAGCCAAACTCAGCATTTGAATGCAATACCTTCCCCCCAACGTGGGACATGACTCCCGGGGATGAGCCTCCCTGGCAACGAGAGATTAATACCAAGTGCCAACTGGCAACACGTT
>JAQZBX010077736.1:0-14227 GCA_029593785.1 Cabassous unicinctus
TTTTGGTTGCTATTTGCATGGAATATCTTTTTCCAACCTTTCACTTTCAGCCAGTTTGTATCCTTTGGTCTAAGATGAGTATCTTGTAAGCATCATATGAATGGCTCATTTTTAAAAAAATCCATTCTCTCAGCCTATATATCTTTTCTTAAAAGCTGTATTTTCTGATTTGGGAGTTTAATCTATTCACATTCAATGATATTAATGTAAATGCATTCTTTCCTTCCACAATTTTATTCTTTGGTTTTCATATGTCATATCTTATTTTCATCTGTCATTTTACTTTTTTTTTTAAAGATTTATTTTATTTATCTCTCTCCACCCCCTCATTGTTTGCACTTGCTGTGTCTATTCGTCTTCATTTTTGTTTCTTTAGGAGGCACTGGGACCCGAACCCAGGACCTCCAATGTGGGAGGGAGGCGACTAATCACTTAACCCACCTCCATTCCCTGCTTTGTTGTGTCTTTCATTATGTGTTCCTCTTGTCTCTTGTTGTGTCATCTTGTCACATCAGCTCACCATGACTGCCCATCGCCTAGCTCACTGTCCTGCTCATCCTCTTTAGGAGGCACCGGGAACCTCGGCTCCCTGCTTTGTTGTGTCTCTCATTATGTTTTTCTTTTTGTGTCTCTTGTTGAGTCATCTTGTTGTGTCAGCTTGCCATGTCTGCCCGTAGCACCAGTTCGCTGTCTTCTTTAGGAGGCACCAGGACCAGAACCACAGACCTCCCATGTAGTCGGTGAAGCACAATCGCTTGAGCCACATTACCTTCCCTCTATTTACTCTTTTGGTTATACTTTCTGTTATTCTTTCTTCTATACTCTCCTCCAGGCCTTTCTCACCTTTTTCTTTCAGGTTCTAAGGCTTCCTTTAATATTTCCTGCAAAGGTGGATTCTTTTTTGCAACTCTCTTAGTTTCTATTTGTTTGTGAATATTTTATACTCACCTTCATATTTGAAGGACAATTTTGCTGGATAAAGAATTCTCAGCTGGCAGTTTTTCTCTTTCAGTTTCCTAATTGTATTATATCACTGTCTTCTCACCTCCATGGTTTCTGATTAAAAAGCCACACTAAGTCTTACTGGGCATCCCTTGTATGTGATAGTTTGCTTCTCCCTTGCTGCTCTGAGAATTTTCTCTTTATCTTTGACATTCAACATTCTGAGTAGTATGTGTCTTGGAGTAGGTCTATTCAGATTTATTCTGATAAGGATACAGTGTGCTTCTTGGACATGTAAGTTCATTTCTTTCATGAGAGTTGGGAAATTTTCAGCTATTATTTCCTCAAATACTCTGTTTCTTTTCCCTTTTCTTCTCCTTCTGGAACTCCCATGACATGAATTTTGTTGTGTTTCATGTTGTCATTCAACTCCCTGAGGTCCTCTTCAATTTTTTCCATTCTTTGCTCTCCCTGTTCTTTTCTCTCTTCAATTTCAGCCATTCTGTCTTGGGTACCACTTATTCTTTCTTCTATCATTTTAAGTCTGCTGTTGTATGCCTCTAATATGTTTTTGACCCCATCTACTGTGTCTTTCATTCCCATGAGCTCTGTTACTTTTCTATTCAGGATTTAAAATTCTTCTTTGTGCTCGCTCTATGTCTTCTTGATGTCATTTATCTCTTTAGCCATATTGTCTTTCAACTCATTAATTTGATTTTGGAAATTTGTATGCATCACCTTAGTTAGTTGTCTCAAACCCTGCGTCTTTTCTGGGGCTTTGATATATTCCTTTTCTTGGGCCATGTCTTCCATTGTCTTAGTATGGCTCATAATTTTTGCTGATGTCTAGCCACCTGATTAGAATGATAGTTTACTCAGATCATCAATTTCTCTCTCTTTCATAGAGACTTAGTGGCGAGAGGCTGTGTTATGGCTGCTGTTTGATTTTTGGTTCATTGTGGATCATTAAGATTGTCCCTGTTAGTTGCTCAAAACTAGGATCTGAACCCGGTAATGGATTGCAGACCTGCTTCCTAGGACCTTGGGGAGGGAGGCTATAAAGGCCAGAAAAATCCTCTCTTACTTATTTACTTTTAATTTCCTAATGGAGCATATTTGATTCTGCAATGTGATAGAGGACTGCTTAAGCATGAAGCTTCCAAGAGGCTGGGCCCATGGAGCAGTTCAAGAGGAGACAGTGAGTCCAGAGGGAAAGGCAGAGATCAGCAGGCATCTTACTTCAACATGTGGCAACACACTAGTATCAGCAGTAGCTGACTTTGGTGAGAAAGCACATCTGATTGTGCCTTGGATTGGTCTTTTCACGGCCTTGGAACTGTAAGCTTTTATCCTCATTAAAACCCCTTTATAAAAGCCATCCCATTTCTGGTACTTTGCATCAGCTCGCCTTTGGCAAACTAAAACACCATGTGAGGGGATTTTTTTTCAAAGGTGTGGTAAATCCTTTTGTTATTTAGTAATTGCCTGTGACAGAATAGCATGGTCAAATACTTTCAGGGACCAATAGAGAATGGCCAGGAGTGAAGCCCATGGGGTTTAAGAGGTTAATGGAGACTCGCTAAACTGGGTGGCCTAATTTATTGTCCAAAACTTCTGGAGGTTAGAAATCCAAAATCAACATGTCAGTAGGGCTATCCACTGTCTGAAACCTGTAGGGATGCTGACAATCCTTAGCATCCTTGGCCTATAAATGCATCTGCCTCCTTATGTCTTCTCATGGCCTTGTGTATGTATGTCTGTCTGTGACTAATTTTGCCCTACTTAAAAGGACTACCCTTTTGGGATTAGGACCCACTCTTATCTTGGTTGGCCTCATCTTAACTAATCACATCTTCAGTCACATCCTATTTCCAAATAGGGTCACATATACAAGAATTAGGACTTGAATATATCTTTTGGAGGGACACAATTCAACCCATAATACCATGGGAATATTCTGAGATGGTGCCCATCTGGCCTCCCAGGTCGGTGACTTCACCACTCTAAATGAAAACTAGCAGATAAATGCTATTATTCATTGCTCATATCGTTACTTCATATGTTGGTGCCTTCAGTTCCAGTTGAGAAATATTTTATTTCTCTTATTAAACTTCTTTGTATAGCTTTGGGAATTCAGCTCTCTTCTAGTTAGTATACTCCTGGGTAGGTAAATAATATACCTAACAGGAAGTGTATTCATCCTCTTTTTAGCAATTAACATTGCTTAAATACGACATCAGCATGTTCGTTTGGGGTTTCTCCTGACACGCTTTACAGCAAGGATTTCAAATTTTCTCCATTATCTACTTAGATTTCCTCACTCCCAGTCATTTTAGAATTCTGGTCTCTCATGACACAGCGAATATAGAAATCTTAATTTTAACATCCCTTCTACATCCTAACTACAAACCATTTAATATAACCTTCCAGGGTATGCACGTGTGAAAATAGAAATTATGTCTCTCCTACTTGAGTAAATTCCTCAACTATTGCTAGTGACAGATCCCAATGTTCTTTGTACAATAACGAAACCACATTTCTCCATAATCTTTTTTCAACAAAAGCATCTTCTAGCAAACTAACTCTCCTTTCATTCCTTTATCCAATTAATATACTGTCACCATATTTCTTATCTTTGGAAATTAGACTTCTTGGGGTATTGTCTGTACTCTCTGATTTCATTTTCTCAACCTATATGCATCCTCAACTCTTTGAAAGATGTATTTTGTTCTCTCAGCTCCACAGATATGGGGGTGGGGAAGGGATCACTAATGGTGACTTCTAAGACTGTTTAATAAGTTCAGTCATATGTTGAACTGCTCATGTGACACGTACACTTCGGGGTCTCATTCATCTTTCAAACAGACAACGTTTCAAGTTGGAGTCCTGATCTTCCCTCCACACTTCAGCTGTCCAGTCCCCACCTCTGGAGATGGCAAGGCCACACTTCAGTTGCTCAGGCTAAGTATATTACCCAGGAGTCCGTGAACCATGGGGCTGCAGCATGGGCCAAAGGCGGTCAGGAAGAGGGCATTTCCATGCTTGCGGTACGCGTGGGGGCGGGACTTCCAGAATCCTCCTCGGGGCGGTGTTTTCGGCTGCTCTTTCGCCGATCCCTCCAAGAAGAGGATACGAAGTGGAAGTAAAGGGAACCGGAGAGCCACAAGCCGATACGCGGGCCCGGTTCCGGCCCTTTGCACTTGTCCTAACATGGCTTCTCGGGTTATAAACTAGACGGCTTCACACTCCTCACTCCGTACCCTCGCGCTTTGCCCACAGAAAGGAGGCGGGCGTGAGGCGGTGCTCGAGACCGCGCGCCCACCGTTCGCGTAAAAAGACTTCCTGGGAAAAGCCCTCCTCGCCAGGCTGGCTGTGGGCGGAAACTACCTTACCCAGAAGGCTGTACTTCGTGCGTCTGAGCCAATGAGGGCCTAGGGGAGGGGCGTGTCCTGCGACCCCGTCGGCAGGGGCGGGACTTCCGGCGTCTTGGTTTGTTCGCCATTTGTCTATGATGGTTGCGTCCCCGTCGGCCTTTGGGAGCTGACCTCTGGTCCGGGACCGTTTTCCTGCCCTCTCCTCGCGACCGAGCAGGGAAGGAGGGTGGGACCGACTTCTGCACCCTTGTACAAGTCGTGACCCACACCCCGTCACGGGGTGTCCTTCGGCATCCGCCGGGGCAGCGGGCGCCCTCTGGCCTCCGCACCCGCCCTTCATCCCTGCAGTCGCCAAGGGCGGCGCCCGGGCCTGCATTTTACACCGCGGAGACTGAGGCTCGGAGTGCGACAGTCAGCCCAGGCCTCCCAGCCAAGGCAAGGCAGGAGTGCGAGTCGGCCGAGTGGTCAGGGACGCTCTCTTCCCCGGCCCTGCTCGGTCCGCAGTATCCCTCGATCCAGCGATGGCGTCGCTGATGGACCTGACCCAGGTGAGTGGAGGAGGTTTTCGGAATTGTTTTCCGCTAGGGCGAAGAGGGCGCCTACAGAGGCTGGGAATCAAGTAGTTCGTTGGATTTATCTTTGCACTTGTGTTTTGTTTATGCCAAGTGGAGCTGGTTTACCGTTTATTCTCAGTTCTAGAACAGTGTGGGGCCTCAGACAGGTGCTTAATATGTGGCTGAAGGATGAGTGAGGCTCCTTCCAGGAGCTCCCATCATTCTTAGTGTAAATCTAATCCCGGTCAGCCCTGCCCACCACCTCCGAACTTGTCTTTTTCCATTCTTTACTGCTCTTCAGGCACACCTACCTGACCATGCTAAATTTCTTCCATTTCCCAGCCTTTGCCCTTTACCTGAGAAAATGTCTCTTGATCTCCGGAGGGCTGCCCTTTCATATGCTCACATGACACCCGTTTGGAGTGCCCTTTCCTTGCAGTTCAGGCTAAAGTAGCTCCTGCCCTGCTTCCCCGTGGGCCAGCATTTTTGTGTAAGGAAACTGGTAAAATTACAAAAGCCTTCTTGGGTTTTCCAGGATGGCAGCAAAGAGGAAAAATAACTACCATAACCAAATAACTATAATATCTGGCCTTGGTTGGGTCTGTGATGTGACTTGATAGGCAATCATAATGACTTCTCATTTAATCCGCAACTTCTCAGAGATAGCTTCTATTATTATCACTCTTTTACACAAGAGTAACTTGAGGCTCAGAGAAGTTGTTACCTGCCCAAGATCACACAGTTGTTAAGTAGCAGGAACTCATACCCAGTATTTGGTCACCAGAGCCTGTGTTTTTACCCACTCCACTACGGACAGAGAGCTAGGAAGCCCTGGTCGTGATGCCTAAAGTAAACTTTACAAGGTTTGCTTCCAGCAGGTGACATTGGGAAATAGTGGGCATTCCAGGCAGAGGAAACTATATGGACAAAGATAAATTATATTGGTTGGTTAAGGAGGCCCAAGAGGGCCTTGCAGTTACTGTTATTCTGCCTCCCCATCCCTCCATCTTGTAAGTCATACCCTGGGAGGGCAAGATGATGATCTTTTCTGTTGGATGTTCATCCCATCTGCAGCCAATAGAAACATTATGGACAGTCAAGAGGCCTGTGTTCTCATGACCTTAGCCTGCATCATCCTCTGCCACTCTTGTTCCCTGGTCCTGACATATCCTGGCCTCAGGGATATGTGTTGTCAGGACTTAGGAAGGAAAGAGAGTGATGATCCTGCCAGTCCCCAGGCAAGTGGTGCCCCTCATTGCCTCTCCTATGAGGCCAGTGAGGATGTCTCCACTCCTCTGCCCACGTTCACAGAAATATTTCTAGAAGTGACTGAACTGGATTTAACAGCAAAAATGAACGGAAATGCTTCATAACCTTGTTACTGCTTTGTGATGGGCGAGTATTGGGTTTATGTGATTTACACCCTGTGTAGAGGACCTATGTACAAATCCTGCCTCTGTCCAGATCACTGACTGTGACGTGGAGATGATGATGGTGCTTACCTTATGGACTGTGGGAAGATTAATTAAAAAGTCTCAAAGCACACCAAACCCTGAATATTTTCTCTTTAATTCTCACAATTATTGTTTTTGAATTGGGACATGTTATATTGATCCAGAAATCGAGGCTTAGAAATGATGTTTCCAGTGTCACAAAAGGCAATGTCAGCTTTTTTTGTGTTGTTTTTTTTTTAATATATTTTTTATTTAGTTTTTAAAGAGCAGTGTCAGTTTCAAGAGTTTGTATTCAAACCCCAGAGGTCTGACTTCAGATTTGGGACTTTTAGTCTCTGTAACATGACATGTAAAGCCCTCAACATGGGGCAGGCACACAATGAGCATCAGTGAGGCTCAGCTACTGCTGCTATCATTATTATTATTGTCATCACTAGCATTATTTCCCCATTTCTCTGACGTCTCAGAGTGCCTCCTGTTTCTGTTTCACAGTGCATGCAAGATTTTCATTGTCTTGTGTCATTCTCCAGTGGCCTCCACACAGTTAGTCCTTAGTGGGTGCTCAGTTTTTTGGGCCTCGATTCTCTCTGAACCTTTACCAGTGGCTGAGTGACAGTCTCTAATCCCACCTAACAGCCCTGAGGTAAATGCTACTACATCTTTTTTACTTTCCAGGTATCTGTGACCTTCGAGGATGTGGCTGTGACTTTCACAGAGGAGGAGTGGGGGCAACTGGACCTGACCCAGAGGACCCTGTACCAGGAGGTTATGATGGACAACTGTGGGCTCCTGGTCTCTCTGGGTAAGTTCTCACCACTCTCCTGTGCAGGGGACCTACTGCCTCCCTTCATTCCACCCTCTCGCTTCAGGCCTGGCTAGTTAAGAAGGCCTGTGGAGCTCACCCTGCCTCCTCCTCAAAGCTTCCATCATTTTTGGTTTACCTCTTCCTCTGTTTCTTTGGGAAAGAAACATGGTCCCCCTTTGGCTGTGAATGTGTTGGAAGAAAATGGGGATGTTTCTTAAGAACACAGGGGCAGACATTCCAGCTGGGCCTGGTGAGGAGTGATAGCAAGAACTGAGAATAACCATGATTATGTCCTGGCTTCCGAGTCTTTTGTTCTTGCTTCTCTCTGTAGGTCTGCTCACATCACTGTCTTTTCAGAATAGCATTTTTCACTATGCTGAGTTTGCGACAGGGAGTGGCCACCCCATTCCTTGCTCTCAGTGGTCCCCAGATTCCTTATCTGTACTTCTCTGCATGTTTATATCATTCCTCTTTCCCTCTCTGCAGCTGACCACTGTGGGGGTGTCCATGAAGCAGGAAATGACCACCTGAGCCCATTCTTCCCCTGGCTTCCCATCCCAGTACCCAACACAGGCTAGCCTTGATCTGAGGTCCTTAGTCCAGATTCTGGAGAGGGATCTGAATGACCGAGCTTGATTGGGTCAAGTGTCCTCACAGCCCGGAACTGTGGGTTGATCTCCAAGAAGGGGGTGAGTCAAGCAGGCCCCCAGAAGGCATTGCCATCAGTGCTACTTGGTATTTTTCTAAACAGCCCAATCTTGGTTATGAGGCTTCTTTATTCCTTTGTGCCTTCATGATCATATCTTGTTTCCTAAGGCCAGGGCCATGGTCCTTAACTGGTAGGAAAGATAAGTTAAAACAGTGCTTTCAACTTTTGGTGGTTTTGCCTCCCGGGAGACATTTGGCAATGTCTGGAAACATTTTTGATTGTTAAACCTAAGAGGGACCTGGTACTGATGTCTAGTGGGTAGAGTCCAGAGATGCTTTTAAACATCCTACAATGCACTGGCCAACCACCACCACCACCAAAATAATTATTCAGCCCAAAATGTCAATAGTGCCAAAATTGATAAACCCTAGCCTATATGATTCTCTGCTTGAGGATAATAACCATCTTAGACTATTCAGTTTGAGAAAAAATGAAGGTTATTTGCAAAACTCTGCTTAGGGTAAGATATGCCTATTTTTAGAGAACTGGATTTTAGAGAACTGGAGTTATGTTCTGTTTTAGTAAGATGAGACAAAACAAAACTGGAAAAATTCAAACAGAGAGTCCTCTATCTGGCCCTGCTAACCTCGTCAATTACATTGCACACTGCTTTCCTCTGAGCTCCCTCTGTCCAGACATGCTGGGCTTTTAGCTGGTTCCCCCAAGCACATGCCTACCTCGAACCTCTGTAATTCCTGTTCTCTGCCTCAGAGTGCTCTTGGGGCTTTTCAGCATTTCACATGGCTGATGGCTGGTCTTTTCTCAACACAATCACCACCTTCTCATCCTGCTGCTTTCTTACCACCAGATCTCATGTAAGCCCCATCCTCTGTCACACTTGCTTTCTCCTATCTCTTATTTATAGCATTCTAAGCCAGTTATTCTCCATTGAAGTGATTCCCCCACCCACCCACCTGAGGACGTTTGGTCACATCTAGAGAGATGTTTGATTGTTTGACCTAGGATGGGTGTTCTACTGGCATCCAATGGATAGAGACCAGGGATGTTGCTGAACATTCTTATAATGATGCAGAGGAAAGCCTACCACAACACATACCGTCTGGACCAAAATGTCAGTTGTGACAAGGTTGAGAAACCCTGTTTCAGAGGACACACAGACACTTCAACACCTGGCATTGGGGATCACTTTGAGGAAGCCATCCCTTTTCCATTCTCTTTCTTCTCTCCTGTTTGTTGTTGAGAGAAAGTCTGAGTTAACTGCTAAGTCTTTATCACTCCCCAGATGCTGGTTAGTTCTCTTTTCAACAAAGGGAGCCATCTCAAGCTCACAGCCCTGAGCAGGCTACATGAGTATGCTGGGATTTAATAAGATTATTTTTATTTCATTCTTATAATTTCTTATAACCTTCCATTAAGGTGGGTGAGTCTGGTTTTACCATTTACCAGAGCAATATGAGATTTCCTTTTGAAGAAATTTAAGAAAGAAAGAAAAATGGGTAACTTTAAAGAAAAAGCAATCAATAATGGTCACATCTAACATCCCCTGAGTACTGACCTCATGTTAGACCTATTCCAGGTACTGTTGAGGCTTCATTCATTTAATTCTCACAATATCCCCATTCTTGGCAAAGTAAGGAAAATATGGCCCATGCACAGAGGCCCTCATAACATTTAACTCATTCAGTTTAGAAGACGTATCTTTATTTCGAGATGTAGTCCTCTGACTTTTTGATGGTAAAAATCCTTTCTTGTGTGAAATGTTGATGAGAGTATACAATATTGGTATTTGTATCAAATGTCCATTTTTGTCCAAATTACTATGCAAGATTCCCAGTTGTTTTTTTTTTTTACTTTTTAGTGGTTCATGTAAATGCTGAGGTCTTGGAATCTCCAAGTCTACTCCTCTCTGCCCTTGTTTCTTAAAGATTTCATCCTCCTACTAACCTTTCCCACTTACCTCCATGGCCTGCTTTCTCCAAGGCTGCTGGCCCCACTTAGGGTTATGAGCCTTTTCCTCTTTAGTGTGGCACTTGGGAGACCAGAGTCTGGAGACAGACCTCCTGGTACTCAGTCCTAGCTCTTCAGTTTATGAACTGCAGGGTCCTGAACAAGTTACTGAAGCTCTCTATGCCACAATATGCTCATGGGTAAAAAGGGATAATATAGTGTCTACTTTACAGAGCTGTTGTGAGGATAAGTGGCTCATGTATGGAAAGGGCTCATGACAGAGCTTGGTGACACCTAGCTGCATGGAGGTTGGCAGTTGGGATCCCTTTTGACATCATTACTGGTATTCTCAATTGTCATGATCTGCCTCATGCCTGGATGTGGCCCCTTCTGAAGCAGTGTTGTATAGCTCTGTGACTAAAAAGCACAGGTGCCAGAGATGGCTATATGTAGGTTTCCATTTTGGCTCAACCGTTCACCAGTTTGTGCCCTTCAGCCAAACCCTGTATCTGCCTGAGCCTCTTACTTCATCTATAAAATGGTGCCTACCATAGTATGTACTTTCTGGGGATAGTGTGAGGAGATCCTAAAATAGAAAGACTCATTTCAGGTTGAGCATACAGGAAGAACAATGTAACACTTTGTTTAGAATCCAAAGAAGGACTTAAATCAATGATGACACATACCTTGTTCCTGGATAAAAAGACTCAATGTATTAAATATGTCAGTTATTCTTTAATTCATAAATTTAATTCAATTTTTTTAAATGTAGTACATTTAAAATATTTGCCACAGTCCCTGGGATATGGTTACACATCATAAATGTTATGTTAGTTTTTTATTTACTGTTGGGATTAAAAGTTCTGTGGCAGCATGGCAAAATTAATTATTAGCACCTTAACTTGGGAGGAAGAGTTCAGAAATCTTTGTTGGGAGTGACATTTGAGCTGAGACCCAAAAAGTTAGGATTAGGTAGGCAGAGTGAGGTAGGGAAGAGAACAGCATTCCGGGGTAGAAGAAACAGCTCATGCAAAGGCCCTTTGGTGGTGTGGAGGGGCATGACTCCTAACAACTCAAGGAAGGCTTCTTTCACTGTTTCAGTGCCCCAACACTGAGCCGAGTGCCAGGCATACAGAAGACATTAGTGAACTTTTGCTTAGTATTGACCGAATGAATCTTGAATTACAATTCAAGATACGCCAGTTTTGCCTCTTGTGGGTCCTGGTACCTCTGTCATTGACCTCTCTACAGAGTTCTCATATTTTTTATCCCTCCCAGCTCCCCACATCTATAGATATGTGTTTGATTGCATCCAGCAGAAGACTTGTTAAACCCTGAAGGAAATTTATCATCTTGCCTGATAAAAACCTCATGAAATTTATTACCTCACCTAATAAAAAGCTCAAAGGTAGGGCTGCCTCCTGGGTTGGTGAATGCCAACATACTTCTCTGTCTCTGCTGCTGCTGCTGCTGCTGCTGCTGCTTCTTGGTCCAGGACCTGAGATGGATTACCTCACAGGATCACAGGATGCTTCAGGGTGATAGGCCCTCTCCTTCAGGCTTCCTGGAATTAAAGGTTTCCACAAAGAGTGGCTGATTTAAGTCACCACCCTACTTAAGACTACTGATGATATGGGATGCCTTTTACAAGATAATGGAGACCAGTGCTTTTCAACCTTCCCTGGGGTCCAGAATCACCTAGGGCGTTTTTAAAACCTATTGACACCCAGGTCTCACCCCCCAGAGATTTGGAACAGAGAGCTAGCCCCAGGTGGTTCTGATACACAGGTTGAGTTGCAGTCACTTGGATTAATTAGAAAACACCTTCTAGAAGGAGAGAGATCATTTTACCTAGACCACTGAATAGTGTGGAGATTTTGTACGATGGTATCAAGGAAATGGGTGCTGCCTAAACTAGATAGCACTAGTTTTTACAGTTTTTAGGACCCAAAGATGACATTTGTGCCCTTGGTTTGCAGGTCACAGGTTAGCATTTTGTTTACTTGGGTGGAAGCAGCTTCATTCTGAGGTCCCATCCCCATGCTGAAGTCCTAGACTAGCTTTAGAGGTTTTATTTCTTCTCGCCAAAATCCCTGTGTCCTCTTTCTTTCTCCATGAACAGGGTGTCCTGTTCCCAAACCAGAGCTGATCTACCAACTGGAGCATGGACAGGAGCTATGGATGGTGAAGAAAGACCTCTCCCAAAGCACCTGTGCAGGTAGGCAGCTAAGTAATCAGGCTCTCTGCAGCCTTCAGACCACCAGGAGACCACTGGCCTTGGAATCCCTTGGGAGATTTTTTGTTGTTACCTCTCTGGGGCCTGGGAGCCATAGAGCCCTTTGATCTGTGGTTCCTCCATCCTCTACACTCCCTGTATTAGTCAGTCAAAAGGGTGCTGATGCAAAGTACCAGAAATCTGTTGGCTTTTATAAAGGATATTTATTTGGAGTAGAAGCTTACAGTTACAAGGCCCTAAAGAGTCCAACTCAAGGTACCATAAGAGGTACTTTCTCACCAAATGTCTGTTGTCATGTGTTGAAGCAGGATGTCTGCTGATATCTGCAAGGGTTCAGCCTTCCTCTTCCCTCTTAAGGCTCCATGGGCCCAGTTTCTTATCAACTCAGCTATAGGCTGGCATAAGGCTAGTCTCAGGGCTCTTCATCTGCTCTGGTCTCTTCACAAGGTCAGCTGTAAACTATCAGGCAAATGTCTCATCTCTCCCTGGAGCTCCAGCATCAAAACCAAGTTCTCTCCTCTGCTGTGCCTTTTTCTGCGTATCTGCTTCTCTATGTGAGAGTCTGTTTTATCCGTCTACCAAGGGGACAGGGACTCAACCCTGCATCCCCTAATGACGTGGCCGAATCAAAGCCCTAATCTTGATTTAATTAAGTAAATGTAAAACCTTTGAATTTAAGTCAATCAAAGAATATCATGCCCAGAGAAACAGACCAGTTTACAAACATAATCAATATCTATTTTTGGAATTCATAAATAATAAATATCAAATTGCCACACTCCCCATTCCCCCACCCCCATCATCACCCCTTCATTGCTCCTTGGGAGTACTGGAGTGTTTTAGGTAAGATCAAGATCTGGGCTTTTAACTGTTTGGACTTAAAACCTGGCTTTGTCTCCCACCAGCCAAGTAATCCAAAGAAATTTGCATAATCTCGTTTAACTTTTATATGATTTACGTTATGTTATATACAGCTGACTGCTGTAACAGATAAAATCCAAAATATCCATGACTCAGCATACAAATCTAAGAAAATTAAGAAAAGTAAAAAGTAGGTCAGCATGGAGCAGTGCACCACTCAGTTACTCAGAGACCCATGTACCTTCTGTTGTCAACATGTGGCTTTAAGGTTGTCCTGTCATCCTCCTGGAAGAAGGGAAGTGAGAGGAAGGGGGAAAGCATACCCACTTCCATCCACAGATTCATTTCACATTCCACTAACTAAGTGTCTGGTCACTCTTGCATCATGGGTACATGTGACTCATCTGTGTGGCCAAGGAGAAGAGCAGATAATTTGGTGCCCTTCTACTCCATCTACTACATTTAATCTATTCCAAAAAAATGGATTGTTTGAGGGTGTAATCAGATGATGCACGAATCTGCTTATGACAGTCCCAAACCAAAGAAAGGGACCTAGCAAATGTTTGCTCTTAGTAGTCTATTCATGTCATATTACTCATGAGTATCTCACATTGCCTTCTGAACTCTGAGGGAAAAGGGCATTTCTTCCTCTCCCAATTACTCTCTCCAACTATACTCTATTCTTTTTCATTGCTAATTTGTCTTACCTCTATGTCAGTACCATGCTGTTTAATGCCTGTGATTTCAAAATAATTCTATAATCCAATAAGGTCAGTCCTCCTTATTCTTGTTTGGACATATTTTTGACCCTTTTTGCTTCCATATAAATTCTAGAATAAGCTTATCAAGTTCCATGATAAACCCATTTGAGATTTTTTTTTTGGAGTTGCATTGAATTTATATATTGATTTGGGTAGAATTGTCAGCATTATATTACTAAGTTCTTTATTTATATGGATCTTCTTTAATGTCTTCAAGTAAAGTGTTAAAAATTTATCTATCTAGTTCATATCTATCTAGTAGTCTTTTTACCTAGCTGTTCCTCAGGCATACCAGACTCAATATGTCTACCCAGATCCTGCTCACTACTGCCTCATAAGTCCAGTCCTGGGAGAGGCATTAGCAATTCCTGTTGTCATCCAAGTGAGAATCTTTGGAATCAGTTTCCCCTCTGTTCCTGCCTGTCTCTGCATCCTCATCAACACCATCCTCTCACTGCACTGAAATCTCTGTCTCCTAATGCAATACTGCCCTTCCTGCTTTTTCTCTGGATGGCAACTCCTACCTCTTCATTAGAACTTACCTCATGGGGCACATCCTTTGGGAAATGTCTTCTGATCTCTTATAGTACGCATCTTTTTTTTTTTTATTTTATTTTTTTTTT
>JAQZBX010077737.1:0-14227 GCA_029593785.1 Cabassous unicinctus
AAAAAAAAAAAAAAAAAGACTATGTTTGTGAACTAGTTCATTCCTGTGGGTATGAAACCCTTTCAATTGGACTGTGTCTGTGAGGCATGACTCAGGCTGAGTCTCCACCCTCTTGCTGGGTCTCATAAAAACTGAGACACAGAGAGAGAGACACAGACACAGGAAAAACAAGCCACCACTTTTGATCCTGCCACATGAGAGAAGACTAGAGGATCGCTTAAGTATGTAGCTCCCCAAGGGGCTGGGCCCACAGAGCAGCTCAAGAGGAGACGAGCCCTGCTATATGCCTGATAGCCTACAGCTGACCTCAGGAAGAAAGTGGAGGCCTGGAAAGAGACAAGCTCTATCCCCGGTTGTCCTACGCTGAGCTCCAGGCAGTGAGCTCTGAGAGACGGTACCCAGACAGGAAGGCTGAGACCTCAGCAGAGGTCGGCGGCCATCTTGCTTTACCACATGTCCAGACAACAGGATCAAGTGAATGTGGTGAGAAAGCACCTCTTATGGTGCCTCAGTTTGGACTTTTCATGGCTTTGTGTTGGAGGAAAGCGCTGCTCACTGGGACACAGAGACTGCTGATTGCAGGCAGGAAGGTTATTGAGAAGCTCTCCCAATAGAGGGCGTCTGAAGATTAGACTTCAGCCTGCCCCTGAAAGGTGGTGGATATGACTTTATACAGTACATCAATAGGCAGGGAAACCTTAGTCCATGGGGATGGGGGAGAGACCGAGCACAGCCTGGGGCCAGTAAGGGGCTGTAAAAGTGAATTCTTCCAGTGTATGGCTAGGGGGTGGTGGGCTAAGGGGTAAGGTAGTCAGGGTTTGTGGCACCTGGGTCCAGAAGGGGAGAACATCCTTATCCGCTCCACTCCCACTGTGATATGGCTCCTTTGTTCATTCTCGGGGGAAGATGGGCTGCCTCCAAGCACATAGGCTGTGACTTGCTCAATCAGTCGGAATTGAGTCACGGCCTTATGGCCTATTAATCATTGCAAACCTTGTAAGGGGGAACCTCTAACGCCTTGGAATTGTAAGCTTTTACCCCAAATAAATCACCTTTATAAAAGCCAACCCATTTTTGGTATTTTGGATCGGCAACCCTTTGGCAATACCTACCTATCAGCCTGCACCCACTGGATGCCTCCAGTGGCCTCCATGGCCTACAGAGGTAGAACATCCTTTTCGTGGCGTCTAAGGCCCTTCAAGGTTTATCTGACCACTGCATCACCTTCTACATCCATCCTCCCCCACCTATCTCTGTGTGAGGCTACGTGGGGTCATGGAGTTGGAAAGAACTGGATTAAAATTCTGGCTTCGCCTCTTACAAGTTTACAAACCAAGGTTAACTGGACAGACAGGCTACGTTCTCTGAGCCTTCTCTGTAACAAAGAATAACCAACAATCAAATGCCCCAAACAGTTGGCAGCATTTAGGTACTCATTTAATCCTTACAACCACCCGAAAGAGTAGAGAGTCCATTAGTAGCCCATTTTACAGATGAAGAAACTGAGGCACTAGGGCAGGTTAAACAGCTGACTTGAGGTTATCAGCTTCTAAATGGCAGGATTGGAACCCTGTTCAAGGTCAAGCTTGTGCACTTGACGATATCATTATGCTGACCCAGGTTAAGGGGCATAGCAATGATCACTCAAAAGCCTCAGTGTGGGTATATTCCCTTCCCTACACTGACCCACACATACTCAGTGTCCCTCCTGCCAACCCCCAACATACCAAGCAGAGCACCCCTCTGTGCTTTCCTCATGTGGGTTCACCTGCCCAGAAAGCCTCTCCTTGTCCTCCTCACCTTCTGCCTGCAAAACACAAGCATCTGGTAGAAAAAGTCAGATGGGGTGATGTAGCGGGGGGTGGGTCCTTTCTCCTCCACTGACCCGGACATGACCTCGGATAAGTGCTTCCCCTCCCGGGGTCTCAGTTTCCCTACCTGTATGGTCAGAAGCAGCAGCACCTGATCCCAGGGTGGTAATAAAGAGTTAAGGAGATATTTGTGTGCTAAGCAACTAGGACAGTGACGGGCACACAGTAGGTGCCCAAGAAACTGGCTGTGGTGGAGGAGCCTCTCCTAGGAGCCAGGGAGTCACTCCCAGAATCTCCCGTCAGCCTCAGTCTGAATCCCCCTGACAACATTCTCACCAGGACCCACCAACAACGGCCACACCAGCCTGCTCGTGCAT
This sequence comes from Cabassous unicinctus, assembly GCA_029593785.1. NCBI lineage: Eukaryota > Metazoa > Chordata > Mammalia > Cingulata > Chlamyphoridae > Cabassous > Cabassous unicinctus. The sequence continues at coordinate 2,189 of JAQZBX010077737.1, forward strand.
CCCAGAACCTTGGGGGCTCCATTTCCAGCTCGTTAATCAGCCACCCTGGGTTTCTCAGGGAAGGTAGAGGCCCCTTGAAAGTAGTTCCACCAGCGCATCCAGCCGTCCCCACCACCACGCCCCAGGATTTCCACACCTGCTTCATCACACTGCACGGTCTTCCCCAGCCTCTGTCCAGCAGGAAGCTCCCCCGATGGTGCTGACCGCCTCAAGCGACCGACAGCCCTCCTCCCCAGCTTCCCAGGGCTGGCGATGCAGCTCGGAGGAGCCCCTCCCGAGCGTAACTGCTCTGCCAAGGGAAAGGAGAGGGACGGCGCGGCCCCAGGAGGAGTTCTGGGAGGGAGACAGCTAACTAAAAAGACGGGGTCTGGAGCCAGACTCTTTGTCAACCCAGAACAAATTGCTTAACCTCTCTGTGCTTCAGTTTCCTCATTGAAAAATGGGGACCCTAACTGTCCCTTCTCTCATCGGGTTGTGACGGGGATGACACAAATTCATACACATGGGATGCCTGGGACACTGCCTCTCTCCCATGGCAAGGAATTCCTAAGGCGGTGCCATCTCAAATGCTCCTTTCCCTCAAAGAATCCCAAAGCCCTTTCTGGGGTCGCTCATTTATCACCACACTTCCGGCGGTGGCTTCCCCATCTGCCAATAGCGCTCCTCTCCACGTTACAGGGGTGTCAGAGGCAGAGACAGGCCACCATCCGAGCAGAGAAGCACCCTGGAGAGAGGCCTCCACGAAGGCTGCCGTCACCCACCCCTTCTGAGACCACCCTCATCTTTCCTAACAGGCAGCAGTGGGCCTGCACCAGAACTGGGGGAAAGATAAAATGAAACAAAACGGTCCATAATTAGAATGGCAATAAAAGCAGGGGGAGGAGGTGGCAGTGAACTCTATTAATAGTGCTAATAAATGTTCAGGGATAATACCGCTGTGTTCTGAACCTGCCCGTGGGAGGTGTTGCTTACACTCATTTGCATATTAATTTGGAAAGAAAATGCCGGGCTCATTCTGCTGGGATAAATCAATCCCAGTGGAAGTTCTCAGATGGGAAGCTGCTAATTCTTCTTCCCTCTTCCTCCCAGCAGGAAGACACCCATTTACTGCCAGGAAAATATTTTTAAGAGCCACCATGGTGTGAAAAAAAAAACTAGGCCAGGAAATCACAAGCAAAAGGTGCAGATCTTACAGATGGCAGAAGCAGGGGTGGGCTGGGTGTGGGCACAGCTGGCAGGGGGCTCAGCCAGGGGGAGGCAAACAGGTCCCTGGATTCTCTGGAGCAAGAATATCAAACAGGTTCACCTCAAATCACAGATTGGTCCTAATGTCATGGATAGGAAATCCAGGACTAGACTCAGAGTACAAAGTGCAGGGATTGATTCGTGATGTCTGCCATGGGAGAGACTATGGTGGCATATGTGATGTCTAACAAGTGGCGCTGAGGAGCCTCCTGGCTTATAATCTGGAGCAGGGCATTGTGGGCCATTTGAGGCAGGATGAGGCAGGCAGGATGGAGAATGGGGACAAAGCTGCCAAACAGCCCAGCAGACAAGAGACTGTCCAAAGAAAGTGGAGGGAGGGGACATGATTGAATACTAACATTTTTTGGGCAATGACTATGTGTTGGACACTGTTTTAGGTTCCTGGGCTGCTCAAGCAAACACCGTGCAATGGGTTGGGTTAAACAATGGAAATTTATTTTCTCATGGTTTTGAGGCTAAAAGAAAGTTCAAACTGAGGCATCATCAAGGTGATGCTTTCTTCTAAAGATTGGTGCTCTGAGGCTGGCTGCCAGTAACCCTTGCTCCTTAGCTTGTCACATGGCAAGGCAAGGCAGTGTCTACTGGTTTCTCCCTTCTCTTCTGGGTGCCGTTGATGTTCAGCTTCTTGATTTCTGTGGCTTTTTCTCCCTATGCGTGAATTTCATTCTGCTCATCAAGGATTCCAGTAATAGGATTAAGACCTATCCTGATTGAGGTGGGTGAAGTAACCTCATCAAAAAGGCCTACTTACGATGGGTTCACACCCAGAGGAATGGATTAGGCTTGAGGACATGTTTTTCTGGGGTACATACAGCTTTTAATCACCACAGACATTGTGACAAATTTGGGGCATACAGCGACAACGAAGACGATGTTTTCATTCAAGAAATTAAATCTAATGAAGGAGACGGGCATAGAAACAAGGACTTAGGCTATAATGAAACATGACTCCTCTGCTTCTTTTAATTATTGGGCTGCCCCTTTTCACATCTCTCCACAAGCTCCTATTTATTCTCTTCTCCACTTGCTTGTTAATCTTCCCCAGACGCTTCATTCCTTGGATCGTTTGGCTCCTCCACTCACTCTACACATTCACAGGCTTGAACTTCTTCCTTTGCACCAATGGCCCCCAAAAGTCTGTCTCAGGTCACAATTTTCCTTTCCAACACCATTCCCAGGTGCACACTAGGCTTCTACACGTGGAGGTCTCATGGGCCCCTCAGACCCCATATGGCCCAAACTGAACCCCATATCCACTTTTCTCAATGAAAGGCCCATTGTCCACCTGTTCATCCCAGCCTCCCATTTCAGGAGACAGCCTCAATTCATCCTGCTCCCGCACCCCATCACTAACCAACATGGAAATCCAACTCCTCCTTTGTAGTTCTGCTGCAACCAGATTAGGGGAGGAAGCAAAGTAGAGGGTTCAGGCCATTTGGAATCAGACACATCTAGTTTACATTTGAGCTCTGCCACTTACTAGCTGTTAACTTTAGGCAAATTGCTTAACCATTCTGTTTCTTCATCTGTGACACAGGGTGAGAGAATAAAAATACTACGTACGTCATAAAATCATGGTGAGGGTGAAATGAGTTAATAAGTGTAAAGCTCTTAGCAGAGGGCCTGGTACGTAGTAAGTGCTCAGTAAATTTCATTATAACAATGCTCTTCTCACTCCTCCTGGTGCGCCTTCTTCACGCCCCCCTCGCCGCCCCCAGATTCTCTGTCTGGTTCCTCCCTTTTGCTTAGCTAAATGATTAGCTAATCCACCTCCATGAGGCCAAGTCAAAGGGTCCTGCAATGTTGAATGAAACCCAGCATGAGAGGCAACTGAGGGATCAGGGTGGGAAGAAGCACCAACTGTTGGCTACAAATCCAGCAGCAGGGAAATGGTCAAAAATACACTTGCTCAAAATCAGAGGTGTACAGCGATGAAGTGATGGGTCTGACAGACACTGATCTTCACCACTTGCTTAAGGAGAGGAGCCCCCAAGCTGAGATTCTGGGGCATGAAAGCTTTATTCAGCTGTGCTATGTGGGCTGTGAGCAAAAGAGGGTTTAAAGCAAGAATATATATAAAGAAATCCTACAACTCAACCACAAAAAGACAAACATCTCAGATAAAAACAATGGGCAAAAGACTTGAAGAGACCTTTCTCAAAAGAATATATACAAATGGCCAAAAAGCACATGAAAATATGCTCAACATCATTAGCCATTAGGGAAATGCAAATCAAAGTCACAATGAGATACCACTAGAATAGCTACTATTAAAAAACAGAAAATTACAAGTGTTAGAGAGGAAGTAGAGAATTAGGAACACTCATTCATTGTTGTTGGGAATGTAAAATGATGCACCCGCTGTGAAGGACTGTTTGGTAGTTCTTCAGAAAGTTAAGTATAGAATTACCATATACCTGGCAAACCCACTACTAGGTATACCAAAAAGAATTGAAAGCAGAGACTCAAACACATCTGCACACTGATGTTCATAGCAGCATGATTCCCTATTGTCAAAAGATGGATGCAACCCAAGTGTCCAACAACCAACGAATGGATAGCAAAATGTGGTATATACACACAATGGAATATTATCCAGCTGTAAAAAGGAATGAAGGTCTGATACTTGTGACAACATGGATGAACCCTGAAGACATCATGTTGAGAGAAATAAGCCAGAGAGAAAACAACAAATATTGTATGATCTCACTGACATGAAATAATTAGAGTAAACAAACTCACAGAGTCAGAATCTAGAATATAGGTTACTAGGGGCCAGGGTGGGGGTAGGGAATGGGGAGTTAATGCTCAAATTATACAGAGTTTCTATTTGGGTTTAGGTGATGGCTGGTGGTGATGGTTGCACAACATTGTGAGCGTAAGTATTGTAACAGCACTGAATTACATATTTGACTAAAAGGGGAAAATTTAGGTTGAATAAATGTTACTAGAACAAAATTTTTTTAAACCCACAGGACTGTACAACACAAACAGAGACCCCTAATGTAAACCATGGGCTAGAGTTAATAGCACAATTATGAAATGTTCTTTCGTGAATTGTAATAAATGTACCACACTAACTCAACGTGTTAATAATAGGGCGGTGCATGGGAACTCTGTATTTTATGCATGATTGTTCTGTAAACCTACAACTTTTCTAAGGAAAAAAGAGGATTTAAAGTTGTGCTTCCATCATGGCCAACCCCTTTCTGGGCTTCCTCCTGCATCCCCCAGGCCGTCCCATGGCCAGCCCTGCTTCCTCCCAGAAAACCCCCACCAAGTCCCGCAGCTGGCACTGGGCTGAGGAAGGGGGCCGTGCAGAGGGACTCTCAGGTGAGTCCCACGAGGCCCCAGAGGGCATAATGTGTGGAAGTCTCAGGCAGTCTGGGACCCTAGACAAGGAAGGGGTTTCTAAGGATTGGATGAGGTTAGTCCCATGCATTCCAGCAGAGAACACCTTGGTGGCCCTAGAATTTGAATGAGCAGGAAACCCCTGCGAAGGGGCAGCCAAATCAGACAAACTAAGCAAAGAGCAGGATCATTAGGACTGAGGCTCATTACTGAGGTCCAGAGGCCCTGCCCCAAAGCCACCCCGGATCAAGGAGTGGCCACTCAGGGCCCACCGTGGCCAGGCTTTCTGCCAGGTGAGTCCCCTGTGTCCCTGCACTTCACCCTCACCATCAGCAGGTGAGGTCGGTGTGGAGGGTCTAATGGGAGGAGATCCAATAGGAAGGATCAGAGTTCTCAATCCTGCCTCCCCAGTGAGGTTGGCACGTTGTGGGGCAGCCTGCACCCCCTGACCTTTCAGGCTCCCTTTGGAATGATGGTCTGTTTATGGTAGACGAGCTTTACCTTTCTCACAGTTGTTTCATTGGACAAATGCAATCTTGGCATTTGCCCTCTCTTTGGAAAGGATGCTGCACTTGGGGTCGGAGGGTGTATATCATGTATTTAGGAACACTTCCTGATGCCAAGAAGTGCCCCAATGCAGAGGGAGGCTTCCAATGACAACCAACGCCATCCATGCCTGCGTTGGGTGCTAAGCCCCACAAGCACACAGCAATCCTCCCAAATCTTCATGTGCCAGTACTATCACAAGGCCCACTGGACAGATGGGGAAACTGAGGTTCAGTAACTTCCTGGTAAGGGCACAGGCTCTGGCTCACAGCACTGGGCAGTGGCAGAGTGAAGATGAGACCCAAGATCTAGGTGACCCAGGGCCTGTGTCCTCAAGCCCCCGACCACTGCACAGATCAGCTGATGCTGCCCAAAACAGCACCCACAGACCATGAAGGACGTCACGCACCTGAACACACACAGAACACTTGTTCCACCACCTGTCTTTATCACAGTCAGGCATATTAAGGGATGTGGGCTGATCTGGAAGAACTGGGAGTGGATTGTGGAGGGTGGGACACTGCAGGAAGGGTTAGAGCTTTGGAACCTTGAATAAGGATGGACGCAGGATGTGGGCTGGAGATGAGACATCTCCTACATCACAGGGCCGGTGAAGTGTCCAGACTTCTGCAGTGATCCAGATAATAAAAGGAGGGTCCTAGAGAGGTGATGTAATCAACACCTGCTCACGGAGGAGAAGCCAGGACTCAGAGAGGTCAATGCCCTCCCAGCTGTGCACAGCCAGGGGCAGGGCAGGGGTTCAAACCCAGGGCTTGCTGACTTCCAGCCCCAGCTGCTTTCTTTCAATACCAAAATAATTCTGCTAGAGAAAGCCAAAAGTAAATTAGGGATGATGTGCTTCAAGCAGAGAAATAGAGAAAAAGAGCTATCAACAAGAAGAAATTGCTTTTTTAAAAAAAGAAGAAAATTTTTTTAAAGAATCAAATTGTTGAAGAAAATCCTCAGTACTTTGGGTTCAATGTTGCTGGGTAAAGACTCCGCCCAGGGACATTTTGTGCCATGGGCCATTGTTTACGTCCTACCATTCCCGTCTTTGAAGCGTGGGGTCCCCCTGAATCACTTCACCAGAGAAGGGGGGCCTTGCCAAAATCATCCTTCAAAGAGCTCTTCCCTGACGCCTGCCCCCGGTCCATGCTAGTGCTCTTTCCTCAGAGCTCTCTCAATCACAGGGTGAAAGGTGTGACGTAGGGGCCAAGGGCAGGGACCCCAGGATCAGGTGGCCTGTGCTCAAATCCCAGCTCTGCTTCCCACTGCCTGGGTGAGCGCGGGCTCCCCAGTGCCTCAATGGCCCCATCCATCACATGGCACAAATGGCAGCGCTACCCCAGGGGGTTGTCTCGAAGACTGCATGAGTTAAAAGACGTCGACACGCAGAACAGTGCTGGGCGCACAGTGAGAGCGAGCCCTCTTTACTTCTATTTGTTATTTTCTGTCTTCCCCACTAGCGCGGCAAATCCACCAGGGCAGGGGTTTTGTTTGGTTCACCATTGAATCCTCTGCATCTAGAATAGGTCCTGGAACTAGTCTGAGGTAAATTTGTAGAATATTTTTTCAACACACAAGCACTGTCAGGCACCAAGCCAGGCCGAGGTAAAAGAATTCAGAGGGGGTCAGAGATGCAGTCCCTAGAAGAAAGGAACGTGAACAGAGTCTCAAAATATGCAGAGCCACGTGACCCGAAGAGCCCAGGCTTTGGAGTCGGCCGGGTCTGAACCCTCGCGATGCCATCATCTGGCCGTGGACCGCTGAGCCAGCCCCTCCACCCCTCGGAGCCCGCTTCCGCGCCTGTAATGGGGGGCACTCATCCCACCTGTAGGGTGGTCGAGGGGCAGAAAGGCAATCAAGCGCGGGTCTTCAGTGCTCATAACTGTCGGGCCTCCTCCTCCTGTAACCCAGGCCTCTCTGCAAAGCCCTCCCCTACCGGGGGTCCCCCCAGGCCCTCCCGCCCGGGGCGCCGGCTGCCTCTGTGCACAGGGCTCTTGTGCGTCAGCCAGCCCTCGCCTCCACACTGGAGAGCTGAGACGCGCTGTGTCAGTTACACTCTTAGCAGGAGGAGGGAGGGGGTTAAGCTCCTGTTTTTGTTTTCACAATGCAAAATTTGTCAACTGGCGCAGTTGACAGACTGCCTCTGTGTCACCGCACTGGTTCCTTTAATTGCTTTCCCTGCGTGCGAGCATCTGTATGTGTGTGTGTTTATGCATGCTCTCCCTGAGAAAGGCTTGCTGGCTTTGGCAGCAAAGGGACTGATTCTCAAAGATGGGCCTGATCCCTGGGAAGTCCGAGCACGACCCCCACCTCTGGGAGATCATGTGGGGCTGGGGAAGGAGACCTCTCTGGGAGTCAGGAAACTGAGATCCTGGCCTGTACTCTATCCCTCAAATAGCAGCAATGGTGACTAAATCAATAGCAATAGTGTGACGGGATGGCAAAATGGGGCTCTTTCTAGCTCAACTCCAACTGCAGCTCCCAAGACATGCCACATTTCAAAGTCAGTGCTCGGATAGCAAACTTCCTACAACATTAAAAATAATAAGTGTGTGCTCGCTCTCCTCTCCAGGACATCCGGAGAGAGGGTGACTAGACCCTGTTTCATACCCCCTGGCTGACCACCCACCTTTGACCTTTTAAACATTGAAGCAGCCTCGGGAGGATTTGGACACTGAGGACCCTTTGATTTGGAGAGTTGTCAGGGTGTGTTGAGCCTGCCCTTGCCCAAGGGGATGGAGTGGGGTGGGGGAACACTCCTTCTCACCTCTAGCCCAGGGAGAAGGGCTTCAAGAAGGCCGGTGGGAGGCCGTCCCATGGATTTGGGTGGTTTGCACACCACAGTCTGCTGTGTGACACATGCCTAAAGAATGTCAAGGTGAAAGGCTGCCCCATGGGGCAGGAAGAGGGAGACGAGGCACAACAGGATCTCGCTGCATGTCCAATCGAGGTGTGGACAAAGATAGGTCAGATGTGAGCCACAGGGAAAGAGCCAGCCTGGAAGCTGCCCAAGAGGACTGAGGATCCACAGGCTCAGAGGAGAGAACTCTAAGAGGGCTAGCAGTCAGCGCGGGACCCTTAGAGGAGCCGAGACAAGCTCAGGATGGCAGAGCGGCAAGACAGAAAGAGCCCAAGTCCCTGACGATCTCGAGCTGCTGAATTAACCCATCCTGGCTCCCTCTTATTATTACATAAGGCACCACATTCTCTTATCGCCAAAGCCATTTGAGTTGTCTGGGTTTTGCTCCAAACTGATATGAGTAATTTCCCCTAAAGTATGCAACAAGCAAGCAGAAAAGTTAAAGCCCGATGACAGAGCTGTTGGGCACTGAGTCCAGTGCTTGTCACGAAGCACTGTGCTGGGACGTTGGTGGGGAAAAAAGCGACGTGGGAGCCCAAGTCACAGCTGAGACACAGGCAGCATGAGAAACTGAGGAAACATGACATTAAGAGGCGTTAAAATAGCCGATATACCGCACCAAACACATCAAAATACATAAGCACTCAAGATAGATAAGCAGAAGTGTATCCTGAGAGACTATCACAGACAGGAGGAGACGGGCAGGCATGACAAAATGCAATGTGGGCCAGGGACTGCACCCCGGAACAGAGAGAGAACGTGGGGGGGAGTGGAAGCACTCCAGATAAACTCTGGAGCTTCGTTAATAATAATGTACCAAGGCCAGCTCCTTCCTTGTGACAAATATACCATGCTAACAGAAGATGTTAATGGGGAAATTGCTTGAGAGGTGTACGGGAATGCACAATACTGTCTTTACAACTTTTCTATAAATCTAAAAGTATTCTAAAATGAAAGTTAATTCTTAAAATGTTGACTGAACGAAGGATGAACGCACAAGGAGTCTAGGTGCACAGATAATGTAAGAGCTGTCTTTACTAATATACCTTCAACCAGCATCGTTTAGCTCCTCAACAGCCCTGGAACTATGTATCACACAGTGCTTGGCACACAGTGAGTGCTCAATAAATATCCACTGGTTGGATGACATGATCCCTGCTCGGTGAATAAGGAAGCTAAAGCTTGGAGAGGCCAAGTCCACTGAACCAGATTTATCTGACTCCAAGCCCTGCTCCTTCACGCCCTCCACCCCACCCCACACCCATCTGACATCAGGATTAGAGCCACGTCAGAGCACGGGAGGCCTCCAGGCTTCTCTCCACCACTGCTCCAGACACCAGCCACTCCTGGACGACAGCTCAACTTAATTCTAAGGCTCTACGTGCTGGGGTTGAGGCTGTCCCGGATAAGATGGGCTCAGTGACTCTGACACATCCATGGATCCAGCTACGGGAGCTGGAAAAGATGCAGGCAGAACTGACAGTGACCTTAGGTGCCTAGAGCCAGAAGGGAGCTTAGAGACCACTATTGCAGGCTCCCTCCCGACGAAGGAGTCCTCTTGTTCTCCCCATAGAATCCTTCTGGGCAGTGGGCATGGGGTTCTGGGCTTTGGCAGGGCAGGCCCCAGGGCACAGAGCAGCAGCGTATGCACTCAGAGGACCAGGGGCTCGGAGTTCAGAGCTCAGATGCCAAGGCCAGGAGGGGTCTCACAGGAGACCTGGGTCAGGAGGCAGCTGAGAGGCCAGGAGGTCAGTCCTTGGGCAACGGGCTAGGAGCTCAAAAGGACCACTCCCGGGAGAGACCCCAGTGGTCCAGGCAGTCAGTCAGTGGGCAACACTGAACAGACCGCTAAACCAAAGACCCCCAGGGTGCCTGGGCCAGAAGGACTCTGCACCAACCAGAGCAACCTGCTAGTTTCCAGATGATGACGCTGACACCCAGAGAGAGCCAGAAACTTACCCCAGGCTCATATAGCTAGTAAACAGCAGAGCCTTGGTTTGAACCCAGGGTTCCCCTCTCCAGGCCCAGTGTGAAAGGTACACAGCAAACAGTGTTGATGATGATGGTGACAAGGGTGGCAATAGCAGTAATGGTAGCTAATCCTTACCGAACTCTTACTATCTGCCACACGCTGCTCTAACCATGTTTCCTGCTTTTCCTCATGTAACCCTCACAATAACCCTATGAGTTAAGTATTGGGTTAAGTAAGTTAAGCATTCACCTCCATTTTATGTGAGGAAACAGAGACCCAGAGAGGTTAAGTGAATTATCCAAGGTCACACAGCTTCTGAGTGGCAGAGCTGGGCCAATTTGTTTCTGTGACTCCAGACTCCAGACTCTATTATACCAAACAGACCCAGCTACAACCACTATATATCCAGCAGGGGAGATCAAAGCAAGCCAAAATTAGAGTTAGACACCCAGAGCTGGAGCCAGGGAACAAGCCCTAGGAAACCTCAACCAAAGATCAGAGCAGACCCAGTGTCAGGGCTACCAGGCATTGGGGCTAAGAGGAGAAGGCCCCAAACAGACATTGAAAATAACAGCAATGGCATGTGCCAGTGCCATGCGGACCTCACCACATACTAACTCCTTTAGTCCTCGCATCAACCCCATGGGGTGTGACAGTATTACCCCATTTTAGTAATAAGGAAACAAAGACACAGAGAAGTTAACTGACTTGCCCAAGGTCACACAGCGATTCAGCGGGAAGCCAGGATTTGAACTCGGATCCCAACCCAGAACCCACATGTCTCACCACCAACTTGCAAGGCTCAATGCTGTCCTGAGCTGGGTGGACACAGAGCCAGCTGGCCACCAGGCCCCTGCTCAGACACGTCCAGGGACAGTACTGCTCTGCTTCGCGAGGTGGCCCAATCTTCCAGGAAGTGTTCTAGTGCCTGGAAGATTCTGGCTTACCTCAGGCTGCAGCCCGCCTCCCTCTGTAAGTTCCCTGCACGGGTCCTAGCTCTGGCCTCTAAAGCCACCACGTTCGAGTCCCCCGTCTGCTCCATGACAGCGAGTCGGTGTCTGAAAATGGTGATGTGCTCTTCCCCACTTTCAGCCTTGCCCTCCCGACCTTGGCCGGGACTTCAGGCCCTCAGCCCTCTCACCCCCAACCCCTGGATAAAGGCTGAAGTTCCAACATCCTCCCAGCTAGCATCTGGGGGCCCCGGCTCCCCAGATGCTACCTCCCGACACACAGGGCCTCCAAAGAGACACCCAGGCTAATCGGTGTTTTCTAACCTCAGGCCTTTGTTTGTCTCAGAACGACTGCCCGTTTTCTGTTATACACAAGCAAACTAGGCTAGGCCTTATTTTCCCAGCTCCTCCAAAGAAAGCTCTTGGGCACACACGGCCTTGTTCTTTCCAGGCCTCATAAAACGCAGTATTTACACAGGTGCAAGGGAGGGCTCTGCTCAGCTTAGCCCCAGGCCTGCCTGGCAGGTGTCCAGGGCTCTGGTGCTAATGCCCCCAGCTGGGCCAGCCCCCAGCACCTCTCTCCCTACAGAGCTGGCCTGGTGGCAGTTCTGACCCCACTACTTTGTCCCAGGTCTCCCTAACTTCTCCTCAGAATCTTTGCTCACAGAAACCCCCAGAAAGGAACTTGAACAGAACAATATTTGTCAGAGTGTGTTCTGCAGGAGGGGGACAGATGGTGGGGGGTGAAGGGAGAGAGGGGAGCAGGTTCCTTGGTCTAGTAAGAGTGCAAACCCCTGGGAAAGACAACACTGGCTTCTCTGCTGTCTGACCTCTCAGAGCCTTGAGCGTGGTCGGATGTATTGTAAACCTACTAAAGGGGCATTATTTTACTCAATAAATATTTATTGAGTGCCTGTTGTGTGCCAAGCATTGTTCTAGGCATAGAAGATAAACTGGTCAATAAAATAAACCAAAAAAAATCCTTTGTGCAGGACAGATAATAAACAAGAAACACAGTTTCTATGTAAGTAACATGCAGAGGATGTTAGAAGTTGGTATGAGCTATAGGTATATATATATATATATAT
>JAQZBX010077738.1:0-14227 GCA_029593785.1 Cabassous unicinctus
CATAATTGGAGGACTCAACTATGATTTCAAAACTTACACAAAGCAACAGTAATTAAAACAATGCACTGGCATATGAATAGACATATAGACCAGTGGAATAAAATTGAAAGTTTAGAGATTAACCCATACATCTATGGCCTGTTGATTTTTGACAAGGGTGCCATGTCCATTCAGTGGGGAAATAATAGTGTCTTCAACAAATAGTGCTGGGACAACTGGAAGTCCACATGCTAAAGAATGAATGTGGACATCTCAGCATATACAAAAATTAAAAATGGGTCAAGATCAAATACCTAAATATAAGAGTTAATACTATAAAAATCTTATAAGAAAACATATGAAAATATCTTTGAAACTTTGTAGTATGCAATAGATTTTCAGATTTTATTCCAAAGGCACAAGCAAGAAAAAAATAGATTAAATAGACTTAATCAAAATTTAAAATTTTTGTATCAAAGGAAAGTTACCAAGAAAGTGAAAAAAGAATCTATACAAAGAGAGAAAATATTTGTAAATCATATATCTGATATCCAGAATGCATAAAGAGCTCCTACAACTCAACAACAAAAAGACAAACAACCCAGTTGAAAAACTGGCCAAGGATTTGAATAGACATTTCTCCAAAGATGATAATAAGTTTATGTAAACTCCAATAAGCATATAGAAAGATGCTCAACATCATTAGCCATTAGAGAAATGCAAATGAAAACTACAATGAGATACTACTTCACACCCAATAAGATGGCTATTATTTTAAAAACTGAAAAGTGTTGCAGGGGAGGGGGTGATGCGGAGAAATAGGAATCCTCATACATTGTTGGTGGGAATGTAAAATGGTACAGCTGCTGTGGAAAACAGTATAACAGTTCCTCAGAAAGTTAAACATAGAATTACCTTATGACCCAGAAATTCCGTGCCTAAGTATATACCTCAAATCCTGAAAGCAAAAACTCAGACAGATATTTGTACACCAGTGTTCATCGCAGCATTATTCACAGTTGCCAAGAGATGGAAGCAACCCAAATGTCCATCAACAGATGAATGGATAAACAAAATGTGGTCTATCTATACCATGGAATATTATTCACCTGTAAAAAGGAATGAAGTCTTGATAACATGCAACAACGTGGATGAACCTTGAAGACATCATGTTGAGTGGAATAAGCCAGACATAAAAGGACAAGTATTGTATGATTTCTCTTACATGAAATATATAGAATAAACAAATTCATAGAGACAGAAAGCGGGTTAAGTGGTTATGAGGTGTCGGGGGGAAAGGGAAATGGGGAATTATCGCAAAATGAGTATGAGTTCAGTTTGCGATGAAGAAAATTGTCTGGAAATAGATAGTTGTGCAAGCTACACAGTATTGCCAATGTACTTAATATCAAATAATTGTCACGTCAAGTGGTTAAAATGATTTTTATGTCATGTATATTTTGCCACAACTGAAAATAAATATTTTAATAATATTGCATAAAAATCATGAAAAATTTTAAAATATATTATAAAGCCACAATTACTAAAACATCGTGGTATTGATGCAAACCTGGTTAATCAAGAGGAAAAAAAAGTCCAGATATAGACATATATATATAAACTTCATATATAAAAAAGCAAACATTAAGTGAAAAACAGATTGTCCCATTTTTGTTAAATGATGATCTGGCTGAATCATGTTTTTTTAATTTAACTCACCATGAACATATTGGAAGAGTAGAGTACCAGTGAGGTTCTTCTTATTTAACAACAAAATCTTATAAATATTCAAATGAATTAGGAATACAATCATAGCATTATTCTCAGTCGAAAAAAAATGTATCAAGTAAGACAACATAACAAAATTACAGGAGTTTCTTCAGGTTATTTTTTTACAGGACATAACAATGATTCTAAAGTCCGAGAATCTTATAGGACTTCCAAAGGAAGGTTTATAATTGCTAAGAGCAGGTGCCAGCAGTTAAGGTTGTTCACCCAGTTTTCCTATCTCACAGGCACCAGGATGGAGACTCATGTGAACGTTCTCCTTCTGACGCCTTTTCACTTCATAGCTCTTCCTCCACAGCTGCAGGGTATATAGAAAACATCTCCATCAGTTTTTGCTTAGACTCCTTTTTTAATTATGTAGACTTGCATTTTTAAGGCCACGTTCTGGAGTTTCTTTGGTTAGCATTATATGCAAAAGGTAGAGATCAATTTTATTATAAGAAATTAAGAAAAGCCTGCAAATGAGCAGCACATAACATGCTTTCTGCTCAGCAAAAAGCATGACGTTTCAAGTCAGCTGAGGACTGAGTGCTGACCTTCAGGTTCAGCAATATGGAGGTCACTGAAGAGCTCACTGTATTAGTCAGCCAAAGGGGTGCTGATGCAAAATACCAGAAGTCGGTTGGTCTTTATAAAGGGTATTTATTTGGAGTAGAAGTCCACAGTTACCAGGCCATAAAGCGTGAGTTTCTTTTCTCACCAAAGTCCATTGCCATGTGTTGGAGCAAGACAGCTGCCGACATTTGCCAGGGTTCAGGCTTCTTGGGTTCCTCTCTTCCCGGGGCTGCGTTTCTCTCCAGGCTTAGCTCCTCTGCTTCCTCCACAAGGTCAGCTGTTGACTATGAGGCTCTCTAAGCTTTGCTTCTCCCCACAAGGCCAGCTGTGAACTCTCAGGCAAATGGCTTGTCTCTGTCCCAGGGCCTTCCCTCCTTCCTCACCAGAACTCCAACATCAAAACTGCTTCCTCTGTCCTTTGCCTTGCCTTTTAATTTGATTCCCGCCCCACCAAGGGGTGGACCTCAACACCCTACTGACGTGGCCCAGTTAACGCCCTAATCATAACTTATTCATGCCCAGATTAGCAGACCAGTTTACAAGCATGATCCAATATCTATTTTTGGAATTCATAATTACATCAAACTGCCAGACTGCAACACTCGTCAAGGCCAGGTTCAGGAGTGGTTAGGGCAGAATGTAGGTTTCCTCCAGTTCTGGTGATCCTTGGCTATCCATTTATTATTAAGAGTGGGGTAGTAAAAACATTGGCCAGACCTCTTTGTCTGGTAAAGAAGGATTGTTGACCTGTAGACCTCATTTTAGAGCAATCAGGCTCCAATACACGGTAAATGTAGCATTCTCTTTTCTAGGTTCTCTAGAAAAAATCCTCTGATTTTTTTTTATCATCATCATCATCATCATCATC
Organism: Cabassous unicinctus; assembly: GCA_029593785.1. Classification (NCBI taxonomy): domain Eukaryota; kingdom Metazoa; phylum Chordata; class Mammalia; order Cingulata; family Chlamyphoridae; genus Cabassous; species Cabassous unicinctus. Next base: position 3,191 of record JAQZBX010077738.1, read on the forward strand.
TGCCTTTGAAAATAGTTGCCTGCCTGGATTCATGTTGAATGTGTTTGGGGTAGGGAGTGATGGGTTGTGAGTCAGAGAAAGGATGCTTGACTATTGAGTATTTAAAATTTAATTAATGCTCATCCCATTTTCAGCCCCAGCTTCTCTCTCCTGCCATGGGCTGTACATGGCATTTCAAATTTCCAAGCCTCTTTTGGTCCCTGGGCCAATGGGCCCCTGTCAGCTGTTTTCAGAAACAGCTTTATTAGCCTGCATATTCAGCCTTTCCCCTTCTTTCATAAATATACTGAACTCTCTTGCCTGCTGGAAATCCCTCTCCTACTCTATTTTTTCTTGTAGATTTATACCTTTTTATTCTTTTACTTTATCTTAGTGGAATCTCAGGATGGAGCAGAGCTAGATGTATGATAACCTGCTATCTTTACCTAGAAGCATAAAGAATAGTTTTCTTTAGGGAAGCTTTTGCATTGCACTCTGGCCGCTGAGCAGAGAATGGGTTGTAAGGGTAGGAAAGGCCATAGTTGTCAGGGAGAGTTCAGGAGGGATGGCAAGAAGGTCCAGAGTCTAGATATATTAGCAGGTGGAATTGGCAAGTTTTAGTGATGGTCTGGATGTAGGGAGGGGAGTCAAGGATGAGCAGCTGAGGGGTGATGATTTATTGTGAGTGAAGATGGGGTGAGAAGTGGGTCTTGAATATGTTGAACTTGAGGTGTCTATGCAGCATCCATATGGAAACCAGTTAAGTTTACAAGACTGATGCTCAGAGGGGGAGGTCTGGAGGGTACTTGGTAGGCATCAGTAAATGGTAACAGTTATGTTATTGCCCTGGTGTACACTGCATTATGCATATGTGCATGCCCCATTCTGCACATTTCTGAAGGGGATCAGTCTGGTTCACTCGACTCCCTAGCAGCCTTAGCACAGGACACACCTATAAATGAGTGGGCAGCATGCAGAAGGGAAGCCAATGATGTGGAGGAGGATGGGGCGAGTGGGCAGGTGACAGCTGTGACCTTTGTTTCATCTTAGTCTGGCTAGAACTCAGAGTCTGGGCCCAGAAGCTGAGAGGAGTGGGCAGCTCTGGTCCATGACCCGAGTCCATAATCTACGCATCAAGGCCCTGCTTCCTCCTGCAGCCACAGCTCCAACTGTCAACCATCATGTGGTCTGGCCATAGGCAGCAATAGCTCTATGAGGCTCTTAGGTGGCAAGAGGGAGGCACTACCCCCAGAGATCTACTGGGCTCAGAGACAGCCCTGGTATGTACTGCTCAAAGGAATAGTAAACCATCCAATCAGATTTCCCTCGGAAATTTTAATTATTTGTTAAAGGCTTCAGGATTGTGTTTTCTGGGAAATATTTAAATAAAGAGGTCAAGGACTGATTTTCAGTTCTGCTTTCCTACAAGATAAAAGTAAGCAACCCTCATACATTGCTGGTGGGAATGTAAAATTGTACAGCTGCTGTGTAAAACAGTCCTCACAAAAATTAAACAAGGAGTTACCCCCAGGCATATACTCAAGAGAACTGAAAACGTGCCCATACAAAAACTTATACATGAATATTCATAGCACCATTATTCATATTAGTCAAAAAGTAGAAACAACCTAAATGTCCATCAGAGGATGGATGGATAATCAAAATGTGGTATTATCCATGCAATGGAATATTAGTCAAATTTTCCAAGTACTGTGAATATTCTCACTGACCTGATTTTGTAATAATCAGGGTAGGCTAAACATTCGCTATATTAGAAACCATGCATGTGTTCCCAGACCTAGTTTTTCTCCCTAGGTCTGGTTTTTAGAATGCTGGTGATAAACTAAGCCTGATTTATTATATGACCATCCTGTATGGGAAAAGACTGTTAACTTTGGGTATCTTTGGTCAACCTTAAGAGATATAGCAGGGGAACGGATGTGGCTTGGGCGGTTGGGAGTCCATCTCCCATATGGAGGGACCTGGGTTCGATCCCCAGGACCTCCCAGTAAAAATAAAAAAAAGAAAAATATAGAAGGCGCATGGGCCCCCAGGCCCCGCAAGCCACACAGCAAGATGATGATGTAACAGGAGAGTGACACAAGGGAAAGCCAGGACGAGATGCATCAAAAAAACAGGAACTAAGGTGGTGCAAGCGGTAGGATGCCTCTCTCCCACATCGGAGATTCCGAGGAACGAATTCCAGTGAAGACAGGAGGAGAAGGATGAGAAGAGAGAGTAGGAAATGGACACAGAGAGTTTCCCAGTGAATGGACACAGAAACAGCAAAAATGGGAGGGGGGGGCGGTAAAAATGGATAAAAGTAAGTAAATAAATAAATAAATAAATAAATCCTTTAAAAAATGTGTAAGGGAGGAAGATACGGACTACAGTTAGTGGTAATACTTTGACGATGCTCTTTCATGATTTATTAACAAATGTTTCACAATGCAGGGTTTGGGGGCGGGGGGGGGCGTGATGTGTGGGAGCCCTGTATGATGTTATGCATGTTTGTTTTGTAAGTTCACGAAGATTACTGAACACTTATAGTTTATGTATGTTCATGTATGAATGAGATACTTCAATAAATTGTTTAAAAAAATTTTTTTTCCAAGTAGTGCCAAGCTACTCTCCAGAATGGCTAGATAAATCCACACTTCCGTCAGGGTGCATACAAAAATTCTCTTACCCACCATTTCTTGGCATTCCTCAGCTTAACAGTTTTTACTCTCAAGTTATCAGCAGCTGGATCAGACCAAAAGGAAATATGCCAGCCTAAAGGATTTGAGAGGCAGCAGGCCAAATTGTGGCTGCCTCAGAGCAGCTCACAAAAGGGAGTAGCTAGCAGGTCTGGGTCTGGGATTGAGTGGTGATTAGGCAGCACTCAGGTTAGGGAAGACTCCATCCTCTTTCCTCTCTTCAAGCTAATCTGGGGTCTTTGGAGATTTCCATTCTCTTACACAGGTCCATTTTCCTTCTGTCATTTTGAAAGCAGAGATTTGTTTAGCACCTGTCCCTGAGTCATTGGGTCAGTGAGCAGGAGATAAAGAAGAATTATATGACATCTAGACCGACTGCTTCCTCTTACAATGTCTTAGAATAGCCAAGTGGGGTCATGAAAGGTCAAGTGGAAGCCACTAGAACTGCTCCTACCTAGCAAAATAGTAAATCAAAAGCAATACTGGATTCCTGGAGGGATTGCAGAAATCAGTGCCACCATCAAGGATTTGAAGGATGTAGGAATGGTGATTCCCAAAACATCCCCATTCAACTCTCATATTTGGCCTGTGCAGAAAATAGGTGGATCTTGGAGGATGACAATAGATTATCATAAACTTAACCAGGTGGTAACTCCAATTGCAGCTGCTGTTCTAGATGTGATATCATTGCTTGAGCAAATCAACACATCTGCTGGTACCTGGTACGCAGCTATTAATCTGGCAAATGCCTTTTTCTCAATTGCCATTAGTAAGGACCACAAGAAACTGTTTGCTTTCAGCTAGCAAGGCCAGCACTATACCTGCACTATCTGTATTGATCAGCCAAAGGGTGCTGATGCAAAGTACCAGAAATCTGTTGGCTTTTATAAAGGGTACTTATTTGGGGTAGAAGCTTACAGTCACAAGGCCCTAAAGAGTCCAACTCAAGGTACTATAAGAGGGACTTTCTCACCCAAAGTTATTTGCCACATGTTGAAGCAAGATGGCAGGCAATGTCTGTGAGGGTTCAGTCTTCCTTCTTCCTCTTAAGGCTCTATGGTGCCAGCTTCTTCTGATCTCAGCTGTAGGCTGGCATAATGCTTGTCTCTCAGGGCTCCTCAGCTGCTCTGTTCTCTTCAGCTGTCAGGCTCATCTCTCTTCCTGGGGCCTCTGCCATGTCTATGGAGCTGTCTCTTTTCCTCTGTGTTCTTCTTCTCTGTGTATCTACTACCGTGTTCTTGATTAAGCATCCATTTATATAGCCCACCAAGGGGGTGGTGATTCAACCCTACATGCCCTAATGACATAGTTGAATCAAAGCCCTAATCTTGATTTAATAAAGTAAAAGTGAAACCTCTGAATTTAATACAGTCAAAGGGGTATCATGCCCAGAGGAACAGACCAGTTTACAAACATAATTAAAATCTCTTTTTGGAATTCATAAATAATATCAAACTGTCACACTGTTCTATCTCAGGAGTATATCAAGTCTCCAGCCCTATGTCATAAGATTGTCCTCAGGGACCTTGATCATCTCTCCCTCCCGCAAGACATCACACTGGTCCATTATATTGATGATATCATGCTGATTGGACCTAGTGAGCAAGAAGTAGCAATTACTCTAGCCTTATTGGTAAGGCATTTGTGTGAGAGTGGATGGGAGATAAATCCAACAAAAATACAGGGGCTTTCCACCTCGATGAAATTTCTAGGTATCCAATGGTGTGGAGCATGTCAAGATATCCCCTCTAAAGTGAAGGATAAACTGTTGCATCTGGCCCCTCCTACGACCAAAAAAGGGGTACAATGCTTAGTTGGTATCTTCAGATTTTGGAGACAACATATTCCTTATTTGGGTGTGCTACTCCAGCCCATCTACTGAGTGACCAGAAAAGCTGCTAGTTTTGATTGGGGACCAGAATAAGAGGAGGCTCTGCGACAGGTCCAGGCTGCTGTGCAAGCTGCACTGCCACTTGGGCCATATGATCCAGCAGATCCAGCGGTGCTGTGTCAGTGGCAAATAGAGATGCCATCTGGAGCCTTTGGCAGGCCCCTATAGGAGAATCACAACTCAGACCCTTAGAATTTTGGAGTAAAGCCCTGCCATCCTCTGCATATAACTACTCTCCTTTTGAGAAACAGCTTTTGGCCTGCTCCTGTGCCTTAGTAGAGACTGAACGTTTAACCATGGGCCACCAAGTTATAATGAGGCCTAAGTTGCCTATCATGAGCTGGGTACTGTCTGACCCACCAAATCATAAAGTTGGGCATGCACAGCAGCACTCCATAATAAAGTGGAAGTGGTATATACGACATAGGGCTCGTGTGGGTCCTGAAGGCACAAGTTACATGAGAAAGTAATCCAAATGGCCATGGTCACCACTCCTGCCACATTACCTTCTCTTTCCCAGCCTGCAGCTATGGTCTCTTGTGGAGTTCCTTACAATCAATTGATTGAGGAAGAGAAAACTTGGACCTGTTTTACAGATGGCTCTGCACAATATGCAGGTACCACCTGAAAGTGGACAGCTGCAGCTTGGCAGCCCCTTTCTGGGATATCCCTTAAGGACAGTGGTGAGGGCAAATCCTCTCAGTGGGCAGAACATCAAGCGGTGCACCTTGTTGTTAAACTTTTCTTGGAAGGAAAAATGGCTGGAGGTGCGTTTATGCACTAATTCATGGACTGTTGCCAACGGTTTGGCTGGATGGTCAGGGATTTGGAAGGAACATAATTGGAAAATTGATCACAAAGAGGTCTGGGTAAGAGGTATGTAGATAGACCTTTCTGAGTGGGCAAAAAAAAAGAGAAAATATTTGTGTCCCACATGAATGCTCACATTAATAATCAAGTGGATAGGATAACTTGCTCTGTGGCTAGCACTCAGCCTCTTTCTTCAGCCACTCCTGTCATTGCCCAGTGGGCTCATGAACAAAGTGGCCGTGGTGGTAGTGATGGAGGCTATGCATGGGCTCAACAACATGGACTTCCCCTCACCAAGGCTGACATGGCTACAGCCACTGCTGAATGCCCAAACTGCCAGCAGGAGAGACCCACACTCAGTCCTCGATATGGCACCATTCCCTGAGGTGATCAGCCTGCTACCTGGTGGCAGGTTGATTACATTCGACCATTTCCATCATGCAGGGGGCAGTGATTTGTTCTAACTGCAATAGACACATGCTCCGGATACAGGTTTGCCTTCCCTACACAATGCTTCTTCCAAAACTACCATCTGTGGACTTACTGAATGACTTATCCACTGCCATGGTATTTCACACAGCATCGATTCTGATCAAGGAACCCACTTCACAGCAAATGATGTGCAGGAATGGGCACATGCTCATGGAATTCACTGGTCTTAGCATGTTCTCCATCATTCTGAAGCAGCTGGATTGATAGAACAGTGGAATGGCCTTTTGAAGACTCAATTACGGTGCCAACTAGGTGGCAGTACCTTGCAGGGCTGAGGCAATGTTCTCCAGGAGGCTGTGTGTGCTCTAAATCAGTGTCCACTCTTTGGTGCTGTTTTTCCCATAGCCAGGATTCACGGTTCCAGAAATCAAGGGGTGGAAATGAGAATAACACCTCTCCCTATTAGCCCTCGTGATCCACTAGAAAAATTTTTGCTTCCTGTCCCTGCAACCTTAAGCCCTGCTGGTCTACAGGTTTTAATTCGAAAGGAGGAATACTTCCACCAGGAGACACAACAATGATTCCATTGAACTGGAAATTAAGACTGCCACCTGGCCACTTTGGGCTCCTCGTGTCTCTGAGTCAACAGGCAAAGAAGGGAATTATTGTACTGGCTGGGGTGATTGATCCTGACTTTCAAGGGGAAATAGACTGCACCTACACATGGAGGTAAAGAAGAGTTTGCCTGGAATACAGGAGATCCCCTAGGGCATCTCTTAGTACCACCTGTGATTAAAGTCAATGGAAAATTGCAACAACGCAATCCAAGCAGAACTAACAATGGCCCAGAATCTTCAGGAATGAAAGTTTGGGTAACCCCCCAGGCAAAGAACCACGACCAGCTGAGGTGCTTGCTGAGGGTAAAGGGAGATTAGAATGGGTAGTCGAAGAAGGTAGTGATAAATAAGAACCTCGACCATGTGACCAGTTACAGAAATGAGGACTGTAATGATCATGGATATTTCTTCCTTGTTTTGTTATGAGTATGTTTGTATATTTCATAAAAAGAATGTCTTTGTTTTCTTCCCTAACCTTTCCCCTTATCATATGCCATAAGTTGTATTAATTTCATGCCATAGTATTTAAGGAGGTCAAGTTTAAGAGTGACTATTACCCAAGGACTTGCACCTTCTTCTGGAAGGATTTAGTGGGTTTCCGGTTGTACGCAGGACAGTTCAACATTGTTAGGCAGAAATATATACATATATATATATATATACACACACACACCCACATATATATAGTGTAGCGGTTTGGCAGTTTGATATAGTTATGAATTCCAAAAATAGATATTGGATTATGCTTGTAAACTGGTCTGTTCATCTGGACATGATTAAGTGATGATTAGGACGTTGACTGGACCATATCAGTAGGGCATTGAGCCCTGCCCCTTGGTGGGTGGGGTCTCAAAGATAAAAGACAAGGCAAAAGACAGTTGAAGTAGTTTTTGAGTTGGAGTTCTCATGTTGGAGTTTTGATGCTGGAGCCCGGGGAGGCGATCAGATGGAGGAGCTTGGTCGTGAGGAAGGAGAGAAGGCCTCGGGATGGAGACGAGCCATTTGCCTGATAGTCTACAGCTGGCCTTGTGGAGCGAGGCAAAGCCCAGGGAGCCTCATATTCTACAGCTGACCTTGTGGAGGAAAGAGATTCACTGAGCTTGGAGAGAAACGGAGCCCTGGGAAGAGAGGAACCCAAGAAGCCTAAACCCTGGCAGATGTCAGCAGCTGTCTTGCTCCAACATGTGGCCATAGACTTTGGTGAGGGAAGTAACTTATGCTTTATGGCCTGGTAACTGTGGGCTTCTACCCCAAATAAATACCCTTTATAAAAACCAACTGGTTTCTGGTATTTTGCATCAGCAAAATTAGTCACCCCTTTGGCTTACTAATACATGTATATATGTTATTGTTTTTATTTAGAGATTAAGTATGGTTTTAAGGTGATGTGTATGACTGCCAAGTTGACAAGGAGTGGACTGTGATAGTTAGGCTAATGTGTCACTTCAGCCAGGTAATGGTGCCCAGTTGTTTGGTCAAGCAAGCACTAGATTAATTGTAATACAAGGGCATTTCATGGGCTTTAATCATCAGTGAGTTTATTGCATAGATGGCTGGTTACATCTACAATCAACTGAGGAGATTGCCGTCAGCAATGAGTGATGTCTCATCCAATCAGTTGAAGACCTTAAAAAGGGTAGGGATTTCAGCATTCAGAGAGAGAATTCCCATCTCTACTTCAGGCAGACAGCGTGTCCTGGGAGCTCATCAAGGATCTTCACTGGACCCCTGGTTTGCAACCTGCCCTATGGAATTTGGACTTGTACATCCCCACAGTCGCGTGAGACAATTTTATAAAATCTCATACTATTTACAGATATCTCCTGTTGGTTCTGTTTCCCTAGAGAAACCTGACTAATAAATAGTTTTATTTATTTTTCCTTTCCAATTCTTATGTCTCTAATTATTTGTTCATATCTAATTGTGTTGGCTGATACTTCCAGAACCATGTTAAATAGTAGTGGAGTTAATAGGCATCCTTGCCTTGTTCCTGATCTTAGTAGCAGTGCCATTTCCCCATTAAGATGCTAGCTTTAGGCTTGAAGTACATATTTTGTCATTTTAAAGAAATATCCAGCCATTCCTATTTTCTCAAGCCTGTCTCTTAGGAATAGGTATTCAATTTTGTAAACTTTTTTTTCAAAATCTCTGGAGATAATCATATAAGTTTCTCCTTAGACCTATTAATGTTGGTCCTAATATTGAACTATCCTTGCTTTCCTGGTATAAACTCCCCTTGGTCATGGGTTATTGTTGGAGTCTGTGGGCTAACATTTTATGTAGAGTTTGCCCATCAATATCCACAAGTGCTATTGGTTTCTGCATCAGGATGATGTACGGTAGTCTCTAAATCAGGTCTGCACACAGCATCTCTTGATGCAGTGATCTTAAGCAATAAGCTATCTGCCTCCTCAGTGTACAGTTGTGGAGAGGGGACAGGATAACTACATAAACATTCTCATTTGGCCAGCAGAGAAGGGAGCACAGAACACTCCCTGCCTGGGGTGTTCTACTCTGCCCAGTTAGTGGCCTTGACCTGACCTCCAGCTCCCATCCTGCCCTTGCCCTGGGCTCCACCCCGAGAGGTTCTTCATTTTCCCTTATCCTCCCTGGTCTCTGAGGAAGGGCATGGAGAGCATGCCCTCATGGGGGTTTCTCTGTCTTTCCCTGCCTGTAGGAGGTCATAGCCAAGGTCATTGTAAGGTTTGAACACTCTTTTAGTCTGGGCTGGGAATTGCTTTGGCTGTAAAAGAAACGTAGGTGACTTTTTACTATTTTCAGGTACATGATCCTGTCAGCCATTTGACGAACACACCTTGTCTCACAGTCCCTGGCAGACTCTAGCCCTCTCAGAGACTCAGCAGTGGGTGGGATGGCCATCAATAGCCTTGATGAGTCTTCCCCAAGGTTGAGTTTTAATCCGGTTTTGTTCCTTAAAGCATTTCTCAATTTTATCTTTTACTCTTTGGGATTGAGAAGCACATGTTTCTTCCAGCCCTTTCTTTCTTTTTTTTTTTTTTTAACTTTTTTGTACATTTAATAATTCAAAATATAAACAATTAAAAACTGAAAAGAAAACACAGTTGAATAAAAACATACATTTCTCAATTGCATACATATAATTTTTTTAAATCATACAATATGTTACACAATATATTTGGTTCATAGTAACGTAATTATGCAATATTTGTCCTTTTGTGTCTGGCTTGCTTTGCTTGACATAATAACCTCCAGGTTCATCCATGTTGTCATATGCTTTACAACTTCATTTCTTCTTACAGCTGCATAATATTCCATCGTGTGAATACACCACAGTTTGTTTATCCATTCATTGTTTGATAGACACCTGGGTTGTTTCCAGCCTCGGCAATCGTGAATATTGCCGCTATGAACATCGGTGTGCAGATGTCTGTTCGTGTCACTGCTCTCAGTTCTTCTGGGTATAATACCCAGTAGTGATATTGCAGGATCACGTGGCAAGTCTATATTCAACTTCTTTAGGAACTGCCAAACAGTCCTCCACAGTGGCTATACCATGCTACATTCCCACCAACAATGAATAAGTGTTACTATCTCTCCACATCCTCTCCAACACTTGGAGTTCTTTGTCTTTTTAATAGTGGCCATTCTGATAAGTGAAATGATATCTCATTGTAGTTTTGATTTGCATTTCCCTAGCCATTAGTGATGTTGAGCATTTCTTCTTTTTTTTTTTGCTATTTGTATTTCTTCTTTGGACGAATGTCTATTCAAGTCTTTTGCCCATTTTTTCAATTGGGTCATTTGTCTTTTTATTGTTGAGTTATAACATCTCTTTATATATCCTGGATATTAAACCCTTATCAGATATGTGATTTCCAAATATTTTTTCCCATCGAGTTGGCTGCCTTTTCACCCTTTTGACAAAGTCCTGGTGAGGTGCAAAAGTATTTAATTTTAAGAAGGTCCCATTTATCTATTTTATCTTTTAATGCATGCGCTTTGGGTGTAAGATCCAAGAAACCACCTACAACAAGATCTTGAAGATGATTCCCTACATTTTCTCCTAGTAGTTTTACGGTCCTGTGTTTTATATTTAGGTCTTTGATCCATTTTGAGTTGATTCTTTTAGAGGCAGTGAGATAGGGGTCTTCTTTCATTCTTTTGGTTATGGATATGCAGTTGTCCCAGCACCATTTGTTGAATAGACTGTTTTGTCCCATTAACATTAACTTGGTAGGTTTGTCAAAAACTAGTTGAGGGAAATGGATATGGCTCAAGCGATTGGGCTCCCATCTAACATATATGAGGTCCAGGGTTTGATTCCCAGGGCATCCTGGTAAAAGGCAAGCTGGCCCATGCAGCAAGCTGGCACAGCAAGATGACACAACCAAAAGAGACACAGAGGAGAGACAATAAGAGATGCAGCAGACCAGGGAGCTGAGGTGGCACAAGAGATTGAGAGCCTTTCTCCAACTCCAGAAGGTCCCAGGATTGGTTCCCAGTGCTGCCTAAAGAGAAGACAAGCAGACACAGAAGAACACACGGAGAGAAGACAGCAAGCACGAAACAACTAGTGAGGGTTGGGGTTGGGGTGGCAATAAATAAATAAATAAGTCTTAAAAAAAAA
>JAQZBX010077739.1:0-14225 GCA_029593785.1 Cabassous unicinctus
CCATATTCTCCAAGGCAGTAGCAACAGTGCCCCAAGTGCAGGGGCAGTGTCTGGCAAAGGAGGATGATCCACTGATGGGCTCTTGTTATTGATGACTAACCTTATGAGTCTTTGCTCTTGAAATTGAAACTTAGCCTATCGTTATGGGGTGCCTAAGGGTTTCCTCCTGAGAGCCTCCTTGTTGCTCAAATATGGTCTCTCTCTAAGCCAAACAAATACATTTTGATTCCTATTCTCTTTAAAGCCTTGTTTTTCCTGTAGGGAAAATGCCAAGCATGATGATATAATGGATGTGAGAGCACTTTGTAAGTTAGCATCCAAATGTTTCTGGCTAGCTTCTACTAATGCCTAGAAGACAGATTAACTTTTTCTTCAGTTTCCCTCTAAAGGCTACTCTAGAAATGGAATCATAGAACTGTTCTGAGAAATGGGTATAAGGTGATTTTTTGTTGACAAACATACTACAGTTTTCTCATCTCCTCCCAATGTTAGGGTTAAAAAAAAAAGCTTAGATGTCTCAGAAATCTTAGAGGATAATGGAAAGCTTTAAGTATCTCAGTGCCCCTGTTCTAGTTTGCTAGGCTGCCAAAACCAGATACTGTGAAATGGGTTGGCTTTTAACAATGGAATTTATTAACTTACAAGCTTAGAGTATTGAGGCTGAGAAAATGTCCAAATCAAGGCATCATCAGGCAATGTTTTCTTCCCAAAGACTGGCTGCCAGTGATCCTGGATTACTCTGTCACATGGCAAGGCACATGATAGCATCTACTGATCTTTCCCCTCTCTTCCAGGTTTCATTGCTTTCAGCTTCTTATTTCTGTGGCTTTTTTTTTCTTTGTCTGAATTTCATTCTTTTATAAAGGACTCCAGTAAGAGGATTAAAACTCACCCTGGATGAGATCTTAACTTAAGATTCTAATCACCAAAAGATCCTACACTCAATGGGTCCACACCATCAGGAATGGATTAACTTTAAGACAGACTTTTCTGGGATCCACAGAGCTTCAAACCACCACAGCCCCCTTCTTAGAAAGTAATTGCAAGTTAGCACAAAGTACTACCTACACTAAAATGGAAAATCAAGTAACTTAGAACCAGAAGGTCAAGTTGAATTTAAAGTTTAGTAATTGGTTCAATTTCTAGTTATTTTTAGTTAAGGGCCCTCAGAGCTTTACATATCTTCAGTAAACTTAATACGTTGTGGTGAGAAAAAATACATATCTAAAAACATTACCTCCTTTTGATAGAGTTGGAAAAGGGTGATTAGAAAGTGTAACTTATTCAAGTTATTCAAACTATGCTTCTCTAGGTTCCCAATATGCCCAGAATATATTAAACCCCTCTTCCTGAGAAAACTGAGGTATATACACCTAAGCAGTACCTAAATAAAATGTGAAATGGCCATTCTGAGCAGCTCTCTTTATTTGTGTATTCCAAGCCTCAGCTGCAAATCTGAGGTATTTTCAGAGTGTCCACATCCTCTCCAAGAGTTCATCTGAAGTGACAGGTAGAACCAACCATTGCCTAGAACTGCCGTGCTTCCAAATACTTAGAGTCTTCCACTATCCTCCCTTCTCAAAAGTACAATGCCTAAAGCATTCCTGGTGCTAGAAGGAAGTGGCCTCTATGGGGAAGGCACCTGTGGCTTCTCTCCAACATACACTCTTGACAGCTTGGCCTACTCAAAGACTAGGGCTAAGGTTTGGGCAGCACACATTTCAAGGTTGTTTTATGAGATATAAAAATATTCAAGTCCCATCTTTAAACTCTAACACTGTCCCAAAGCCTTTGAGATTGATAAGCAGCTGCATTTGGCTCACTCTGCACACTGGTACTGTAATTAAACCAGATTTATCAGGAAGCACACTCACAACTGTGGTCCCTGTTGCCTGGATGCTGACACTGGTTCAGTCAAAAAATTCTGATGAGCAAACTTGTACTACTTCCCACTCTCTCATTATTTTATTTAAATGAGAGCCTCTTCCTCTTGGAACAAAAAGGGATTCATCGCTTAGTTCATGCAGAAGACTGGGAATTTGTAAACCAGAATTTAATTTCTTCAACCCTGTGTGCATAAGAATCACCTGGGAAATTTATTAAAATGCAGATTCCTTAGTTCCACCCCTCAGCTTCTGGTTCTTTAGGTCAGGGTAAGGCCTGGGAATTTGCTTTTTCAACAAGCACTCCATGTGAATTTTGATGCAGAGGTGGTCTACAGACCACACTTAGAAGAATTCATATGCATTTTTTAAAAAGTAACTGTCAGCCCTCTCCACAAGGGTTTGAATGGGAGGGATAAGAAATAATTTTTAAAAAAGAAATGAAAAAACTAAAAATTAAAAATTTTTTAAACAAAATTTTTTCAGGCTTTCCTGAAATTTGCTTCTACTTTGAAATCACTGGAGACCTATGCTTAAGTCCTACCTCTTCTATTTAGAGGCTATGTGACTGAGCAAATCACTCAACCTCTAAACCTCTAAACCTTACTTGTGAAATGAGAAAATATTCCATTTTTGAATGTGCTGTGATATCCACAGGAGATAATGCAGGGAAAAACATGCTGGAAAAGGGTGGGCACTCAGATGACTTGTCCCACCCTTCCTGTACTGTCCCCCAGCTTGGTGTCATGGCACCCACTCATGTCTTGGGGACCAGCCTCCCTGCCTGTGAATGGGGTGGCACTCCTTGTCAGTGTCCTGTCCTCTCCCCACAACCACATGACGATGTCTGAACACCTTCAAAGCACAGGCTCTTCTCAGAACCACGGAGAGGAGTTGCTGAAAAACATCTAAGATTCACAAACTCTACATTTCAATAGCTATAACAAAGGGGCTTAAACTCCCTTTAAGTGTTCAGTCTAATTCTAAGTTGGCTGAAACACTGGCTATAAATTGTACTCCTTGATAGAGAATATGCTCATTGCCGGCTTGAGTTTGGGAAGCCCACAGAAAATAAAAAATAAAAACAAAATAAAACATAATACCAACAAATTCATTTGTCAAATCTGCTCTTATAATTTGCTAATCAGTCTGTAATAGCAGAACAGAGCATAGCTATATGATCTGGTTTCCAGTAGGCCCATGGAACTGAAATATACAGCACCTTGACATTTAAACACAAAGAACACATATGCATTTTTCAAAATTATATACAAAACACTGGGTTTTGCCTCCTCCTCTCCTGAAGTAGGGGGCTGAAGAGGGCTGAAGCTGTTTTTGGAAATTAAGTAGGGCAACAATACAATTCAGCAAAGTTTATTCCCTTAAATCAGGAGGTGCTGTCCCGCAGATGTCATACAGTCTCATCAGACTCCAGTCCGTGCAATCTCATATAAAGTGCCCAGTATTGCCAAATGCTTTTCCGTGGCAGAAAAGTAAAGGCTGAGGTCCTTCTGCATCTCAATACTGAAAGCTTCCTTCTGGTGGTCACCCTCCTTTATGGTTAATGTGACCACAAAATCTTCATAGGATGGATCTGCCCTCAGAGCCCAAAAACCCCTAAAACTATCCAGTGCTGGTGTTGCTGTAATGTTTTACCGTATGTATTATTCAGGGCTGTCTGGATGTCCTTTTCTCCATTTTTCACTTCTGTCAAAAATCCCTTTAAATATTTGAGAGCTATCTTCAGCCACAAGAGGGCTTCTGTGGCCGAGTTCCTAATCTGGGCTACACCGGCTCCTCGTCCTGCAGCACTATCTTCTGAAGGGTGGTAACTCTTCCTTGTTGGTTATACACTTCTAATTTACTTTCTTAGTATTTCCAACCAGATCTATTTTAACAGGAGCAAACACTGTAGGGCCAAGTTTCTCTAATACTGGAACTACAGCATAACGGAATGCCAAGAATACTTCTATGGGAATGCCACTGTCTTCCAGAAGTTCAGTGTCACTAAAGCTGCTGTTCATAGTACTAAAGAAAGTACAGATAACTTCTTTGCCTTCTTCCCAGTGTGGATTCTGGAGAACTACTTGAGGAGTTCAATCCAGACTGTGCCATGTGACCATCATGATTTCCCATATTTCCTGCTCCATCTTCCTTCATTGTTTCACCTTGGGCTGTGAAATTTTATCTATATTTCCTTCACTTGATATGCTGTAGATTTCACTGCATATCTATCACTATAGATTCCCACTGAAGATTTCAAAAACAAAGAGCTTTTGTTTTTTGTTAGGATTTGTACATCATCAATCTCCATATTTAAAGATCCATTTTCACAATTGTTCAATTCTATTTGTCTTTCCAATGAATTGAGTCAGTACAATAGGATGCTTCATCTCACTGGAGTTGAGCTTGGCCAGCTGCAGTGATCCAGGGAGAGTGTAATAGGGCAGCTTGGAGATGAAGGCTGCATTTGGGACCTGCATGCATCTATCCAAGGTCTTCAGCAGAGTTGATTTCAACGGAGTTCCACATCAATTCCTTCCTCAGATTTGGACGCACCAATTGTGGTCACTCCTTTTGTTTTATATACTTTGCTGAACAAGGGGGCCACAGTAGAGTCTTAGTTTTGACATTTTGGTTTTCAGGTTTTCAGTGTTTTTTTGCAAACTCTCTCCTTCTTGGTCCTACTGTCAGGCAGGCAGGCCATGGCTGACCCCAGGACCACCAGCCACTGTTGTCTCAGCCAAACTTCTGGCCTTCAGGTAGAAATGCTGTTATCCAGGAATTATCAGGTCCATGCATGGGTTCTCTACAGAATGAACTTGGATTTCACAGACAGCCATTTGGATGCTCCCTTTGCAAACTTTCCAGGCATCTTCAGGAGAATCATAATAGAATAACATCCTCTCCACAGAGAGTGAAACATCAAGGCTGCCAACCACTTAGATACTTGGTCCACCTGTACAGCACCTCTCCATGATGCCCACAACCCCTTCACTCTGCCATGCGGGGGCCTGTTTCCCTGTGCACGCCAGCCCCCTCACTGCCCCAGGTCCTAGGAGGGGCCACTCCCAGTGCCTGAGCCCTCAATATTCTTTTTTGCTGTTGTTTATACAAGGTTCTTACTGAATAATTTTTCCCCTTCGGCAGCATTTTTGCCATTAATACCATAGTATGATACTTTATAGTCTGAGCTTGCCTCAAACTGAGGAATAACAGAATTTGTCATTTTTTTACATGATAATAAAGGGAATTATATTTGATACTGATAGATGAGAGTTCAAAAGAAGAAAATGTAAGCTCCCAGAGAACAAAGGAATTTTTATGGAGTTATGATGAGACCCAGGTCTAATTTTGATAGTCTGATATAAATCTTCTATAGTGAGTCATTCAGAACAACAAAGAAAGCCACAATGGTGTTTCTTCATGACAAAGGATGATGTGAATTTCCATAGAAACAATTTACTCCTTGAGCATGTCCTAATAATCAATGAACACAAGTTCTTTTCTACTAAAAAAAAAAAAAAAAAGAAAAGAAAATAGGTTTCCTCTTTTGAGTTTCTGATTTCCATAAGGGCATGACCATACCTGTTTTGTTTACAGTACACCCTCTATCTAAAACAGTGCCTAGCAAATTGTAGCCCCTAAATAAAAATTTATTGAATGGATATTTATTCATTGAGCCACTTGGAATATTTTTGAAAACAAAAGGATATATAAAAATGAGTACTTTCATCTTATCCATTGAGATCTGTTTCCCTCAACCCTCCCCTTCCTGGACAGTGTATTTCCCAAATATGGTTAAAAAACTTAACTGGACATTTTCCTGGAAAGCATCTATGCTTCAGAATCAACCTAACCTGAATTTCAAATTCTTATGTATGGTATTTGACAATTTACAAAACTTAGTTGGGCATCAGTCTACTTCTATAAAAAATGATACCAGTTAGTGCTAAATAAACTGTAGCTATTAGTATTAATATCTAATGGTTTAAAAAATGTGGCAGGCAGGGGATACAAATGGTAGAGCAGCCCATGTTTCCTTTTTCCTACGTATACCCCCGAAAGGATAAGGTTTGAGAGCAACATCTCACATTCCTTTCCATCTCCTCTCTTCTTTAAGTATTTGAAGGCAGCACTGTTATAATTGTTTTGATTCTTTTCTGTGACTCCAACTCATCCTCTCAAGTTTATTGGCTTCTTCTTTTCCTGCCACTCTTAAATGTCAATAATGGCTAATTCACTATTCAGACCACAGCTCTTTCTTGCAAGGATTTGAAGTCTATGTAACTACTATATATGCAGTCCTTGCCATTTGTCAGGCACTGTTCTAAATGCTTTATAATCATTATTTTATTTGATCCTTACAACAACCCTGAAAAGTAGGTATTATTGTTGACTTCCCCTCAATTTACAGATGAAGAAATTAAGGCACAGAGAGAGTAACCCATGGTCACAAAGCTAGTAAAAATGCATATTAGGATTCCAAACAGGCAGCCTGGCTCCAAATTCTATGCTCTTAACTACTATACTAGAAGTTACCTCTAAGAACTTAGAAATAAAGGAAAAGGATCAACTTTTGAGAAGAGTAATAGATCTGAGAATAGATATGAAAAAATACCTGAAAGAGAAAAAATAGTAGGGAGGGAGGAAGGAAGGAATTTAGAACGTGTTACTTAACTGTAAACTTTTTTTTTTTAAATCATAATGGAAGTCATTAGCTAAGGAAGCATAAAAAAAGAAGTAAATCGTGTCAGCCACCAATTTTCGGTTCTATTGAATGGCCTTCATATAACATGATGGATGCATCAAGCTATTTTAGCTTGATCCATTAGACGTTTCATTTATCTCCTTTCAGGAGACAGTATAATACAGTGATTAAAATCTTGGCCTTCAGAGTTTAATTGTCTGGATTAAAAAATTAGTTTCACCACATACTATTCATATGACTGACTTATCTAGCTAACCCTAACTCCCACCCCCGCATTCATATGGGACTAATAATGGTATCTACCATGTAGGAATGTTGTGAGAATTAAATTATATAATGTATGGAAAGCCCTTAGGACAGGACCTGGCTCATAGTAAGTACTCATTTTATTATCTTACTGCTTCATACTGATTCCATATTTAACAAGCACTCTTCTGATTTCTTGTATAGGTATATATGCTGGATATCTTCCATGTGTCTTCCCAGATCTATTTGTTCTCCATTCTTTGCTACCCTGTCTTGTGTCCCAGAAAGCTGACCTATACGGATGACATCAAAGTGTTCCTTGACCTTTGGCTTCTAGTTGGATACAGTCAATGAACAGGAAATGAGAAGAAAGAAGACTCGTGAAGTTGGAGTATTTTTTCTTACAGTTCCCTCCCTTATGGGATCATTGTAGGCAAGCTGGATAACTTTGACTGAAAGTCAAGTGTCTCCTATCATGCAGTCCTCTTCACAAAGCTCTCTCTCTCTAGGTTTTGGTAGCCATTCCCTCCATGCCCCTCCAGACATGATGTGCCATTGTTGATAACTCCCAGATACTGCACTCTCCCTTATAGGGTTTCAACATCTTGTCCATACTTCTATACATAATCCCTTTATTAAGCTTGCTGCAAGTTTCCCAACTTGAGTGTGCTGTTTCTTGTCAGGATCATATTTAAATACAGTTTGCCTACATGCATAGAATGTGCTAATCATACTGACTTCAAATACAGTCAGTTCCCATAACAGGGATGATTTCTCACAGCATATCTACACATTGGTTTCTGATTTGACTTCTCAATTAGTTTGCCCACAGGAAGTAAGGCAATAGTCAATTCAACATGACCTTTCCCTGCACACTTGACAGTTAATTTTCTTGTGGTAAATGAGAAAGAGGACAGGGGAGAGCAGAGCTGAATGGATTTGACCCTTCCTATAGAAGGCCCAGAGCCTTCAGCCTTTCTACAAACAGCAATGCTATATTTCATTACATTTACTTCTGTGTATTGATTTCTACATGATTTAGATGAACCAATCTAACAAGATGCCTCTGAATATTCAAACAATGATCTGAAAACAATTTTTCAGACTGCATTTATTTTGAAGTACATTACTTAAACTTAGGTAGGTGATAAAAATTAAAGGACTATTTGAAAATTTGAACACTGATGCTTTAAGAAATGTTGAAATGTTTCTTTTCCATTAAGTCTAAAGTATAATAAGAAAATGGGGGATAAAACAATATTTTAGACAAATCAGCACTGACCCCCTAAGCCTAAAATTTGAAAGGGATCACTTTATACCAAGTAGAAACAATAATGCCTCAAATTTGGCTTCTTCATCTTCCTTTTTATTTACTTACTTTTCTAGAAATGTTTAAGTGAAACCCCAAAAGAGATGGCTTTGTTTGCTTAATATACTAGGAGTAAAGCAGTAGAAATTAAGATGGGAGGGGTCAGAAAAGAGAACAAAGATGATATAGATAAATACAATGGAATTTTAGCTTCAGAGAAAGTCCAGATTTATTGAAAATTTAAAGGTCATGTGGCCCTTATATATCCAAATATTAATCCATCCTCATATATCTAATGGCTTAGCTTATTTTATTTTTGGACAACTCTACCCTCAGAGAAGATTCTTCTAGTAAGCAAAATTACCCATTAATTTTAGTTCTTCCATTCAGGCCAAACAGAAGAAGTCTAGATATATTACAGATATTTGAAGCTAGCTTTCACGTATTAAGTCTCCTCTTTACCAGGGAAAATTGCTCCAGTTCCTTTAAACATTTCTCTTATGCTTTTGACTTCTAGTTCCCTCACAAACATATTGACATGTGATGCTGTCTTAGTTTGCCATGACTTCTATGACAAATACCACACACTGGTTGGTTTAAACAACAGGAAATTATTGTCTCATGGTTTTGGAGACTAGAAGTCCATAATCAAGATGTCAGCAGGCCATACTTTCTCTGATGTCTGTAGCATTCTGATGATTGCTTACTGACAATCAATCTCTAGCGCCATTTCATGGTGATCTATTTCCTTTGGTCTCTTCCTATAGCTTCTATTTCTGTGTCCAAATTTCCTTTCCTCCAGTCATATTGGATTAAGGCCCACTGTGATTCAATTTGGCCTCTTCTTAGGATCTTTGGAGATACTATTTACAAATAAGTTCATGCTCATAGGACCAAGAATTAGGATTTGAACATGTCTTGTGGGGGATATGGTTTATTCCCCAGCATATCAAAGGTCATTTTCACTAGATTCAAGATCTCTCGGATAAAGTAAGATTTGGGAGAGAAAATCAAGAAATCTCTCCTTCTGCCTCTAGCACAGATTATATGGCTTGGGCAAAGTACTTGGTCCTTCAGAGCTTCCAATTTTACCTGTAAGATAAAGAGAATAATCACACTTCCAAGCATGATGTTGGAATCACATCTCCAAGGGAAGATGTTGGAAGCAAGAAAGCCCAATGGTCTTTCAGGATAGGATGCTATATAAAGTAATACATACTTCAATTAATAGCTACATTAGAGATTCAAAATGTAATAGAGAAGTAAAGGAGGAAGACACAATTTCAGTTGAGAAAATCAAGAAAAATTTAATGGAGAAAAGAATATATACTGTTCCAATTTGGATTTTAATTCTGAACTTCAATAACCTTAAGTTTTTACTACATTAGACAATTATCAAGTAATATCAACTAATAAATAAATAGTACATACCTCACAAAGCTACTTTTCAGGCAGATGAAATCAAGTATGCGAAACAACTTTATAAACAGAATAGCCCTATACAAATGTACAGGAATACATTTATTATTGAATTTTAAAAATGAATAATAAAGAAATGAAAGTCCCACAAAGGAATATGCATGAAAGATGCATTGCTTTCCTTTATTATTTATAGAAATAAAAATCAAATATATGTATATTCATTTACTCATTCAATAACTATCTATTAAGTACCTGCTTTATATCAAGCAATGGAGATACAAATAAGATACTACCCCAGACCTCAGTCTAGCAAGGGAGACAGCCATACAAACAATGAAATAAGCCATGGAAAGTGCTTTGATAGAGTAAAGGAGAGAGTGATTGACTTTTTTCTGAGTAAGTTGGGTAAGTTTTGGCTAAAGAATCAGTAACTGAGTCCAATCTTAAAAGATGGGAAAAGTAAGGAAAAAGCATTGTTGGCACTAGGAACTGCTATTAGAGGACAAAAAAGTGTAGGAGTGCTTGGCACGAAACCTGGAGGGTAAATCAGTACTAGATTTTAGTAAAGACTTGGAACTTCACCCTAAAATCAATGGGAGTAAATAGCATTTAAGCAAGGGATTAATTTGATGAGATTTTTGTTTCATAAAAATTATTCAAGTGACGGAATAATTGAAGTGGAGGGGGTCATCAGACTAAATTAATGAAACATCTTAGAGATATTTCTTGAAAGAAAATGGGTTATTATTCTCAAATATGTATAACTGGAAAGACTAACAATAATTAATAGATATTTTAATAAAATGATTCGAATTATTTTGAATTAACATATGACATCATTTTTTCAGATTACTTGGATAAAACAGCTTTTAGCATTGGTTAAACATCTCTTTTCTGACGGAAACATTAGCCTGACTATCTGAACGTCACATTTTAGCAAAAGCTTTGAAATCAAAATAAATCTGGCTTTACTATTTGTAGTTGATTGGTGCTAAGTAATTTGACAGACAGCTACAGCTCCCCCTCTGTCTGTGGTTTGCCCTCTTTCTTTCAAATTTCCCATGTGGCTTTCAACTTAAATAATAGTTCCACAGGTAGTCTTCACTGACTACTCCAGATCCATTCTTCTCCTATAATTTTCTATAGTACTTGGATTCTGGACCATTCATTTATTCACTCATTCAGACAACAAATATATGATCACTCACTATGCTCTAAGCACTAAGTATTATTGCAATATTCAAAGCAAGAGACAATGAAGTACTGAAAGGGACAATGTATTCAAATGTTCAAGGCAAAGGCTAGAAGATCAGAGCCAGCATAATTTAGCACATTCTATATATTGTCTTGCAATGTTTGCTATTGCTTCAAATATATGAGTAATATCTTTCCAAACAGACTGTAAACTCCCAGTTAGAACCAAACACTGGATATTCAGTTATTTTGAACACTTAGCATAGTGTAGAGCTTACTTAGTAGGCATTTGATAAATAATTGTTGATCAGATATATACAGAATCAACTTAGGGAGGGGTTATCTTTCTCTTTAGAAGATAATGGTAGAAAATTACTTCTTGTTGCCTTCCTCAGTTTAAAAATTTTCATTTACTTCTTCAGAGCTAATCACCTTTTTCTTTTATCTTATCTTAGTGTTTGTTTCAGAACTCACTACTCTGTACTTTATCTGGAATTTATATAGACTTACCATTTGTTCATTTGAGAATCAAAAATTTAAACAACCTCCAGGAATGCAATTTATTTAGTGAAAAGCAGATGAAGTCTTGATCTTCCTCAGACTTTGCAAAGGTGTTATTAACACACTAATAATTAACACAGTATCATAAAGTTTGCTTTTAACCTGATGTCCCAATAGGCAAAGCTCACTTTAGAATCTCTTTAATGAATAAATCTTTAAGCTCTAGATAGTTCAATGATGGGTGGTAATTAGCTTAGATGAACACAAATCCTCTGCACTCAACACATAAGTATTCACCCTATAACATTCCCAAGTAAAAGCAGAGTAATTTAAGTCTACTTTTCAACAAGCAATTAACAAAAACAAACCATTTAAGTCCTCAAATTTAAAGAGGAAAATAATAGTTCTTTTCAGAGATGAGAATAAGAGGAGATTAGGAAAAATAGATTACTAAATCTATTCCCTTTCAATATCAAGCTGGTCATTACAATTTGCTCAAAAATATTTAATTGCTTGCCTGACATGTTCACAGAGCTGTGCTGAATACTGTGGGGGAAACAAAGATTGATAATAGATGCATCCTGCTCTTTAGCATCTCACAATTAACTAGAGGTGACATGAACATCAAATTATTGTTTAACGTAGTTGTAATTATCCTGTACTGGAATTAGAGACCTGACAGCTTAGCTTAGACAATGTTCTTCACTAATAAGGAACATAGTATGAAAAAGGAAATATTATGGGTAAGGGAGCAGCAAGGTGAACAGAATGATAGGAAACTTGGTTTTTAAATTTGAGTGGAGGGTAGGGAGTAACATAAAGAATTAGAGTAGATTACAGCACAAAAAGGAAAAGATGCCCCTCTATACACACAACTCCTTTAATTCCCCTTTCTCCTATTAAGTTTATAGGCAAAGCAGAATATTTCAAACTAATCCACAGAGGGAAGCACAGAGACAAGGATGTATCTAGTTACCTCTGGGTCCTAGGAGGACCACAGACGATATTCACATCTGAAGACTTAGGGAAATGAGAGAGCCAAGTCTCTATGCCAGCTGACCCACAACACAGGCCAATGTGGAAATACAGTGAGTTCAAAATTGAGGTTTTTGGTGTTAATTAAGATAAAGATTTGACTACTAGATAACAATAACACATAAGCTACTTATTGAGTGTGATACTTTGACAGTTTGCAGTGGGAGGGGCAGCCCCTCTCAACAGGAAACCTTCCAGAGGAAGCACTAAAAGAAAACACCCCAAAGGGGCAGTAGAACAAGGGAGAACGCTCAAACTCCTGGGGCAGAGGGAAAGGAAGCAGGGGGAAGGGGTGTACTTATGTTTCCAGATGATGTCACAGAGAAAGCATGATAGGAAATCTCTAGACCAGAGAACTCCAAGGGACTGAAGTGGTTTGGGACCTTATAAGTACAGAGTTTTATCTTATCAACTGCAAGCAGATGTGTTCCACAATTTTCTGGGGTATGCAAAGCAGGTCAACTATAAAAGGCTAAAATTTTCTCATTTGGGCAATTTTTAGAACAATTGGGTGTATAAAAATTTGTAACCAGAAGCTTTTGCTAATGGACCCAGGCTGTTGTCTTTAGCTATTTATGTAACAGGAAGCCAACCAAGAAATTCCTTCTCTTGGTCTTAGAAGCAGATCATGAGAAGAGGATTCATATGAAAGTGATTCACTAGGAAGTATTCCCAGGAAGAACCAATAGAGTAGGGAAATAGGAATTGGTAGGGAAAGAGGCCAAGCAAGGGTGCAGTATTTAGAACAATTAAACAGAGGATAACTTTGGCTCAAACCCACAGGGAAATTCTGAAGGTGACATTTCAAAAGTTTTTTCCAGTAAGGAGGCCAGGGGACTGGGGTATTTATATTCCCACACCCCTCAGTCATTGGTTAATAGGTGCCTCCAATGGGGAAAGGAAGCAGAACTGGAATATTTGAAAAGCTCATGAGCAGGCTTCCAACAGAGTCACCGGTGCTGGCTATTGTGAATGAAATGGAGAAGCGCTAACTGCAACTTCTACATTCTTTAATAACTACTGTGAGTGATGACAAAGATATCCAGCAGAAATCTGTGCTCCTGAGAGTGACAGAGTTGGACTCAAGTAAGTCCTCCCTGCACATGGTCCATCAGTCCCTTCTATTCAAACCTATATGTGCTGCTGGAGTTTGTAGGTGCACTTCCAGAGACTGGAGCCTCTGGCCTGCCCATGTGCCAACTGTGCCTGGAATCTCGGTGGAGATGCAGCTCCTACTCTAAAGCTCAATGGACTCACCCAAGTTACCTGGTGAGGAGACGATGATGGACAATGGCCATCCCAGGGAACGGAGAGAGCCTGCAGCTGCAGGCAGGATAATCCCATCCACCGTATCCATGGGATGTAAACCCCCTCTCACTTGGAGGTGGAGTGGACATCACCATCCCAAACTCCTCAGGATTGGGGAAAGAGCTATGTACTAGAGTGGACTTAATGGTATTCTGTTGTAGACATAATGTGATTCAAGCAATGGAAGAAATTACAACAGTGAGTGTGAGCCAGTGGCCACTGGAAGCTTTTGGGGCAAGGAAGGGAAAAGCAGTTGTAATACAGGAGCTTTTTCAGAACTTGGGAATTATCCTGAGTGACATTACAATGACAGATATAGGTCATTTTACATCAGCATATACCATGCAGAACTGTGTGGGAGAGAGTGTGATCTACAATGTGAACTATGGTCCATGCTTAGTGGCAAAGCCCCAGGATGTGTATATCCATTGCAGGTGGTGTGCCACACTAATGAAAGATGTTCATGTGGGATGTTATGGGAGGTGTGGGAGGTGGGGAATATGGAAATCCCTGTATTTTTTGTGTAACATTTATGTAAGCTAAGCATCTTTTAAAACATACATATATATAAAAAAACCTAAATAAATAAAGTACAAAAAGTTCAAGGAAAAAAAAA
>JAQZBX010077740.1:0-14229 GCA_029593785.1 Cabassous unicinctus
ATATTAAGGCACGTTGGTACAATGGATGTAATAATATGAAAGAGAATGAGGATTCATTTGGGGTTGCTTTAAGTACTGCATTTCCTTACTATCTTAAATAGTACCTGAAATAGCACTTTTCTGCACACACAAAAGAAGTTTTAATTTTTGTGCTAGATGGAAACAAAAAAGCTCTTTTAAACCCACAACTGATCTTGGCTCTGTTTCACCACTTATTCGTTTATTCAACAAATATTTGAGAGTTTATGTGCCAGGTACTAGCTAAGTGTTAGAAACAGTAATGAACAGAATGGAGGATCTGCTCTCACAGCGATTTCCAGTCTAGAGCAGTGCTGTCCAATAGAACTTTCTGTGCCATATATACTTTATTTCTGCTCTAATACAGTCACCATTAGCCACATATGGCTACTGAACACTTGAATGTGCCTAGTGCATCTGAGGAACTGTATTTTTAAACTTTAATTACTTTTAATTAATTTCAATTTAAATTCAGACAGCCATATGTTATCACCCTGGACAGTGCAGTTCTAGTTGCAAGTTCCAGATATGAAAAAAACACCCAGCCTAAGTGTGTTGAGTGTTACGAAGGGGCCTTCTAGAAGCAGACAGTTGCGGCCACCTGAGGCTCTGTGCGCAGTGTAATCTGCATTTCTTTCTTTCAGGAACTATCTTTCACCATTTGTGGCCCTGCCACGCCCCCACCAAAGTGGGAAAGGCAGTGGGCTCTGGCTGACCAGAATATCCATCGCCTTGGTTTAGAAATGCAATTAAAACCATCCCTTGGGCTTTTATTGGAATCATCAGGGGAGATATTTTCTTTTTTTTCTTAGGGGCTGCCAGCTGTGAGGGGCTTCAGGAGGCCATTTCGGCTTCCATATGGCAAGAATCTGCCTAAGAATAAAGACAACATACAAGAAAGATGGAAAGATGAAGAGAGATGTGGAGAGATGGGGAGGGACCATTCTGATTATATCATTTTGGTAGCTGAATTCAGCTATGCATAAAGCTATATGCATTCCTGAACTTCTCCGGTACCCGAACCAATAAATTCTATTTTTGTTTATGCTAGTTTGAGTTGAGTTTCTGTTCCTTGCAACTGAGAGTGCTAACCAATTCAAATATTTAGTTTTGGGGGAAGAAAAAAGAAGCCAAACATTAAACCATAAAAAACACCTCTTTAAATGGATACCATGTTCTTGACTTTATATCAGTCACCAGAGCTTGGCCTTCTCAAACTGGCGTTGCCTTTAATGAATAACTTCAACTCTTTCTGATTTGCTTATGCAAGTCACAGTGGCGAATGAGAGAAAGGGACTGGCCCCAAGAGACAAGTTTCTCTAATCAATAATCCTGCTTGTAGAAGTGAAGGTTTTCAGAAAGAATTAATATAGAAAGGAAAATACTTCAAAAAACAAAAAACCAACAAGAAAATACTCCAGATCCACTCGATTATGTCAAAATGACATTCTGAAGGTCAGAAAGCAGATGGTAACTTAATATAGTAATGCGACCCCACCGTGGCGTGCACACAGTGGGAAAGCTGTAAGTTTCTGTGTCCCTGTGACTCCCTGGGTCTGCGCGGATCGCTGGGCTGCGTGCTGTCCTGGTGCTGCTGGCTGCCGTGTTGGGTGTTTGACCCTTGAGTCATCAGGGGCACAGCCGAAGGCTGTGAAGGGAGCTCGGAGCGGGAGCGCGCGCTCGGGGTAGAGGGAGCTGGGGTGCTGAGAGGCCTTGCCAGGCTGCGCCTTCTCCTGGGGGATAGGGATGGGCTCTAGGAGCGAGTGCAAGTGGGATATGCTCTTTTTTCTTCTTCCATGATAGACTTAGATTCTTTTTCTTTGCCCCCTCAGCCCTGGAGTATGTTAAGTCTGGGATGGATGGTTCCTTCAACGGCTAGGAATTCAATATCCAGAATCCAGACCTCGTTTAGGGTCCCACAAGTGACCACATCGCTGGGGGCAAGTTAAAGATAACTACCTGCTGCCTCAGTTTCCTTTTTGCGTAAAATGGAGGCAAGCTATCTCTGGTTCCCTAAATGTTGTTCATACAGGATCAGGAACATTATGAGAGCACGTGAGATAACACAAGCTTGTAAACTTGCTAGAAGACAGTTTATAAAGACAATCGGTTATTCTGGGGAATGTGGTAGCCAATGGTCATTTCACAGAGGTCTTGTAGGTGGAGAGCTTTCACGATTTTGTCCCTTCCTGTCAAATCTGAGCTTGAACAACACCTGAGCCTGATGGAACAAGGATCAGGAAATAATTGCCATGAGTATCACAGTATTCTTGGCAATTATGATGTCCCCTTGTCTGGGTTTTGCAGAGAAAGCTTTTAGCTAGCTGGAAGTAGAAGATTATCTCTAGCACATATGCACTGTGAGATTCAGGAAATCTAGATTGTGTGTTCACTTGGAATATCTAGTCATCACATCTGAGGGATTGACTTTTCTGGCAAACTCTGGTTAGTATGTTACTGATGAGTTAGTAGTATACCATAATACTTCTCACACTCTGTGACAAGTATTTGCCAGGAACTATGAAGGGAAGAATATTGTGCATACCTCAGGGAGTATTTATACTGGACAGTGAGAGATCACTTTCCTGTAAATCCAAATAAACAGCATAATATCGTTCCATCCTACTGGAAGAAATCTTGGAATCAGAAAGCAGGGGTTATAATTTTAGTTCTATGAGTTACTAGCTTTATGTCTAAAGCCAAGTCAACCAAATTTAGAACTTTCTTTTTCTTATCTAAAATGGGTGATGATGGTCATATCTCCTGTCGATTTTGCAAGGGTAACTGAGACAATGAATGTGAAAATGAAAGGCTGTTTAAGTATGATATTGTTAGGAAATTTGCATTGGTTCCCTGGCCTGGACAAGAGGTATAGAAATAGAGCAACAAACAAGACAAAATCTCCAACCTTAATGGAACTTCATATTCCAGGGGAGAAACAGACAACAAGGAAATCAGTATATAATATAATTTCTGAAGTGATGAGTGCAGTGAAGGAAGAGAAAAGAATGGCAGTGGGGGATCTGGGCAAGTTGTTTTAGAGGGTGTCAGAGAAGACCACAAGGTAAAAGTTGAATAGGCTGATGTGAGGGAAAGAGCTATGCAAATATCTGGGGTAAGAACATTTCAGGAAGAAGAAGAATTGCAGTAAACAGTAATGTAGATCTTACTATATGTGAGGCATTGTTCTAAACACTAAATTTTTACAACAGCCTTATGAGGTGAGTACTAATATCTCCATTTTTATAGGTAAGGAAACTGATGTACAGAAAGGTTAAGAATTTGCTGAAGGTTACATCCTTATATCCCTAAAATGTGGTAGAGACAGTATTTGAATTTGAGCAGTCTGACTTAACAAGCAGACTCCACTGTGCTGAACCGCAGCCGGAGCAGCAAGGGACAGGTTTCTGAGGTGGCCCGGGCACAGCAAGGCAAGTTGTTGAGAGCACAGCAAGGAAGGGAGACAGGGGTGGGAGGTGATGCCAGAGGCTCAGGCAGGGGTTGGGCCACAAGGGACCCTTGTAGGCTGTGGTGAGGTTCAGATTTTATTCTAAGTGTGCTGGCAAACCACTGGAAGGTTTGGAGCAAGGCAGTGGCATCTTACTTGCTTTCTGCTGGATGGAGAATTTACTGTAGGATCATGGAAGGGTTGGCTATAGAAATGGGGAGATAAGAGGCTGTTGCTGTCCCAGGAGAGAAGATGGTACCCGAGGCTAGGGAAGGTGGCTGTGGAGGTAATGATGAGTGGCTGAGGCCATGATATACTTTGAAGGTAGAGTGGACAGGACCTGCTGATTTGGGGTGTGAGGAGAAGGGAGAAGTGATGACTAGAACAACTAGGAGAATGGTGGTGCTGTTTACGGAGAGGGGAGGACTAGGGGAGAACAGGGCTTGGGAGGCAAACCACAAGTTCGATCCTGGACATGTTACGTTTGGATGCTTGTAGATGTAGTCGTGATAGTTCTAGTACTAGCAGAGTCAGCATATGTAAGTGTAAACTGTATGCCAGGTGCGGTTCTCAGCACTCTTACAAACATTAATTCATGTAATCCTCATAAGAGTTGTGTGTGTATATTAGTCTCCTAGGGCTGCTGTAACAAAGCACTACAAACTAGGTGGCTTAAAACAAATTTATTCTCTCATCATTCTGGAGGATAGAAGCCTGAAATGAAGGTGTCGGCAGGTTGTTTTTATGGATCTAGGGGAAAATGTGTTCCGTGCTTCTCTCCTACTGCTGGTGGTGGCCAGCAGTCCTTGGCATTTCTTGGTTTGCAGACCCATCACTCTAGCCTCTGCCTCCATCTCTACATGGTGTTTTCCTATTTGTCTCTTTTTACAAGGCCACCAGTAAGTGGTTGGCTCTAGGGCCCACCCTAATCCAGTATGACCTCACCCTAACTTGATTCCATCTGCAAAGACCCTATAAGATCACAGTCTGAGGTTCTGGGTGGACATGAATTTTGGGGGACACATTCAACTTAGTGTAATGTGCTAGGGACCATTACTGTCCCCATTTTACAGTTGAGAAGATGGAGGTACTGAGAGGTTAAAAATAACTTGCCTGAAGTCACCCAGCTTGTGAATGACGGAGCTGGGGTTTGAACCCAAGCAATCTGGCTTCAGCCTCCATGGAGCTAGTCCCTGTAATGGCCTCCAGGTACTTATATTGAGAGGCAGTTGGATATATGAACTTGGAACTTGGGGGAATGGTCAGGGTTGAAGATACACACACGTTTCTGAAGAGAAAGGCTGCTTTTGTTCTGCATCTGTGCCTTGGCTGGCAGTGGGGCTGTGCTCACTGGTCTTTCGCTTCTTGACGCCAGTATTCTTCCACCAGCCTCAGCCTGGCCTGTAGGTTCCACGAGGGTGTGGCCTGCACCCGTGCCTTCCACTTCTCTATCTAGTTCTAACCCATTGCCTGCCCTGTAGTGGACGTTAGGGATGACTTTACATGCAGGATGTTTGTTTTGGCTTTAGGAGTTCAGAGATGAATACCCCTCACTTCACCCCCAGGAGCCAAATATAAGGAAAAACCTGTGGGAATAAAACTAGAGTAGACTAAATGCATAAATGCTTGCTGATTAGTTCATTTGGATCTCTGCCCCCCAGCACCCATGGCTGGAAGGAGGGAGTCAAAGAAGCAACAGAATGCCTAAGCAATTGCAGGATGAATTTGAGGCACCCCAAGATTCCTTTTCAACAAAAGAATTACTCAAAATCTCACGTATTTTACTGCATTTGCATTAGTTTTATTCGGCAATGATGTAACTTTTACCAAATGAAATTAATTCTGATATTTGAATATCACTGTGGAGTGATGAGTTTTTCCAGTTCTATTACTTCAGTCTTGACAGGTCTCACTATTGAAATAAGGGAGTTGGCTGGAAATGTTGCAGCTTGCGTAATAGAGGGTGACGGAGGGGCTGTGTGAAGTGTTTGGGCAGGTTTCCACTTGCCTTAAATGTAGCATGCCAAAGTTCCACGTACTGGGTTAGGTTTAAGCTTCTCTGCTGATCATCTCTTTAAATACTGGAAGATGTGTGTGTATTTTTTTTTTTTTTTTTTGCCATAGAAAGGGGATCTAGTGTTATGTATCAAAGGTAGGATTATAGTTTATATCTCTTATAGCTGAAATATTTTAGAATGTAGAGACTAGAATAATATACCCCCAAAAGTTCTGTCTTGTTTCTATAAATCTCTTTCTAGGCATATCAAAACCTCAACACAGTTGTCATAGTTTTCTTATTTTCTAATATGAATATTTTCATTTCAAATCATTAAAAGATTGCATGTAATTTCAAAAAAAAATAATATAGTAATGCTAATAGCAAAGAGGATGGGTTAAAGTGTTATGTGCCGTGGTTCGAAATCTGGTATCAAAAGCAGCACTGGGAGGCTCCAGAAAATGAAAGGCTACTATATAAGAACGTCATTAAATGCATATATTACACAACTGATTGACATGAATATGAACTCTTTTCTTCCATTTTACACAGGGCTCAATAATTTGTTTAATAATAATGCTAATAATAAATATTAGAATTCTTTGTAGTCGACAAAGAATTTTCACAATTACTATATTCAATCATCACAAAGATCCTGCAAACTTAGGTATTATTTTAAGCAATTTACATGTTGTATTATAGTTTGAACATATTGGTAAATTTTATACTAAATATGCCATATGTTAAGGATATTAAATGTTAACTATATAAATAATATATTAAACATTAATGTGGTAATTTGAGACTATGTGTAACCCAGAAGATTATGCTATTAAAGTTAGTCCATTCCTGTGGGTGTGGACCTATTGTGGGTGGCACCTTTTGGTTGGGTTACTTCAGTTAAGCGCCTTTTGATTTAGTTACTTCAGTAAGGCACAGCCCAGGATGGGTGTTAATCCTTTTACAAGAGTCCTTTAAAAACAGGATGAAGACGGAAAGTGCCAGAGAGACAGAGAGAAAAAAAAGCCACAGGAGCTGAGAGGAAGCCATGAAGCCAGAAGCTTAAAGCAATGAAATCCGGAAGAGATGGTAGACTCCAGCAGACGCTGCTATGTGCCTTGCCATGCGACAGAGGAGTCCAGGATTGTTGGCAGCCGGTCTTCGGGGAGAGCGCGTTACCTTATGATGCCTTGATTCGAACATTTTCATGGCCTCAGAACTAAGCTTGTAAACAAATAAATCCCCACTTAAAAGCCAACCCATTTCTGGTATATTGCATTTCAGCAGCCTAGCAAACTAACACAATGAACCACAATGCATTTAAGTATTTTGTACAAGACTACTTTACTGAGTGGCAGGGCTGGGACTTGAACTAAGGTCCCATTATCCAGGGAACTTATGAAAATCCAGTTTTCTTTCATTTTATTATGGAAATCCAGTTTTCTTTCCATTATGCCAGGGAGCCCCTTTTTCTAGATCACTGATCTTTAGGCTAGACTGGATTCATTCAGTCTCTCAGGTATTGCTCTGGCTAAAAGGAAATTACTAAGGGTGTACTGATAGCCATAGGCACAGACTCTTTTATGTCCTGTGAACCTTTTAAAGGGGACAGTTTTCTACACAGAGCAGAGGTGGACTTGGGCAATTTTCTTTTTAGGTCAAAAGGCTTTGCCAACTCAGTTCAAATTTGAGGTGGAAGGAAGGAGGTGAAATAGGGGAGGGAGAGAATCATAGATTTAGAGCTGGAAGGGATCACAAACTCCCTCAGTTTTAGGAATGGATACCCAGAGAGAGGACATGACTTGCCCAGAGCCCACTGAGGGGAATGGGAGGACTGGAATCCATGCTGACCATTTCCTGTCCTCTCCTCCACGTGAGGTTAAATGTAGCTCTGGTCTACCTCCAGTCCGATGAAGGCCTTCCATACTTTCCTACTCTAAATGATATGAAGCCCATCAAAATCCATCTGAGGAAAACATGGCAGTCCTGGGATACTGAAGATACAACCATTTCCCTTTTTAAAAATCAATTCGGCAAATATTTACTGAATTTCTATGGTTTGTGCTGTGGGATGTATCAACATTTATGGATAAGAATAACATACAATCCTCTAAGAAACTTATGCTTGCTGAGGTAAGTTAGTCTCTAGAAATAATAAGACTGAAATAATAAGCTAGCCTATTATAAAATAGTTTAGTTTCTGGATCAGTGGTTCTTAATAAGCTTTTTGAGGTCCAGGTCCTCTATGAGAACCTGATGAAACCTATGGACCTACTCCTCAGAAAAATCCATGCATTTTTGCCTATTTTTAGGAGGTTAAGGACCCATCTACTGATCATGAGTTTAGAAGCTCCATTACAAGAGATTCACTGAGGACTACCACATAAAAACTGGGAGAAATACTAGTAATCTCTTTTTTCTGATGCAAAATGTATAAACTTCAAACAACATGTCATCCCATGTGAAGGCAAAGAAATTGCTTTCCCTCTTGTCACCTGAAAATCCCTCTACAAGTGCTTTTTTCACTCATATCTAATTTTTCTGGGTGTGTTATTCCATGAGAATATCTCGTCTACTTTCAGAGTTTCTTCATTAAACCAGAAGAAGCACAGCTTAGCTAATGAATTATTCTATTTCAAATTTTTAATCTAGCTTGGAATGCTGTTTTTAAGGCTTTGATGCCAAACAGACTGAAGTCATTAAGATGAGTTGATAATATTGCAGCATGAGCACTTTCCTCTTCTCTATTAAAAAAAAAAAAGTATTTAGATCTTTTGGAATTTAAATTAATTTCTTAATGAAAAAGTGAAGGTAAAAAGAAATCTCTGTGGAAGTAGGCAACTGCACAATCAACACTGAAATTTCATAAGTCATTCCCCAAAGCTTTGTATAAATGAGAAAAAACATACCAAAACCTTTAATAAATAAGTTATTTGGCTATGTTAAAATGTTTTGCAAAATTCGTTATGTTGCGTATTTCAAATCAAATAAATGGAGCAGTTAAAACTTACATAATCTTGAGTATACTGGTATACAAGATCATGTTCTTGGAGCTAATCCATTCCTGTGGGCATGGGACCCTATGACTGGTCTAGATTCAATTGGGGGGACCTCTGACTGGATTACTTCAGTGACGCATGACCCAGGGTGGGTCTTGGTCCTCTTGCTGGAGTGCTTTAAAAACGGAGGACTGAAAGCAGAGAGACAGAGAGAAAAAGAGGCAGAGACAGGGAAACCCAGGGAGGCTGGAAGAGAAAAGAACCAGAAGAGAGGGGAGAGACTAGTTATATGCCTGATTGCCCACAGCTGAACTCAGGTAAGAAGGAGGAGGCTGAGACCCAGACCCGGCAGAACCGCTGTTGTGTCTTGCCACATGGCAGGAGTCCAGGATCACCAGCAGCCGACATTTGGTGAGACAGCATCTTTGTTAATGCCTTGATGTGAACATTTTCACAGCTTCAGAACTGTAAGCTTCTAACCTAACAAATTCCCATTATAAAAGCCAACTCATTTCTGGTCTATTGTTCCCAGCAGCTTTTAGTTAACCAAAACAACTAGCAAAGTGGGAAAAAAAAATGTAAAAGGAACTGAAAAAGGACAGAAAATAAAAGGTTTCCATTTAATCTCTTTTTGCCTACAAGTAAAGCCGTTATAATTCAATCTGATGCTCTGATAACATTAGGTGTGGGAAAATTACATGGAAAGAAACATGACTCAAAGACTGGAGAAAGGATTTGGGTCCCTTCCTTCTTACCAGATTTTAAAATGGATTAGAAATACAAGTTATTAGCAAATAGAAACAGAGGTCTGGAGAAGAGATAAAAGAAAGATTACAGAGCAAAGATAAACTTTCTAACATAACTCATTAAATTTTACCTTAAAAAGTGGAGACTAAGCCAACCCAATCACAATCTCAACAAGCATAATTTGAAAGGGCAGTGCATTCAGGTTTAAAAGGGCCTACTGCTAGAGCTAGGGAGATTCTGATTAATTAACAAAATTCCACAAAGAACAGCTCACAAGACAGGGATAAAGCCTCTCACTGTGACAGACCAGTAGGACTCTTACTGTCAAGGAGAAATCAAAAAGAGAATAATTCCACTGTGTCCTCATATGGAACTGCTGATACTAAATGCGTATGAAACCTAAGTAATGAAGTTGATGCTATAAAAATAGCTACATTCAGACATGTTTCTTGAGAGCTAAAATAAAATCTATTAGCACAGGTGAATGTTATTTATATATGCACATTTCTTTTTCAGTAATGACATTATAATAAGAGACACAAAACCAAGAGCCCAAGCTTGGTCAGTGATGCTTCACCCCTTCCGGGTCTCTTTCGCATACACCCGTGAATGATTCAAGTCATTTCCCGATAGAGACTCCCCAAGCTGTCCCTCTCAGGTAACACATCCCAACACCCTTCTCCCCTATGGCCCAGAGCCTTGTCCAGTTCTGTGGGGGGACTAAATTCACATAAACATTCCCCAGTCATATACTGTCTGACCAACTGCTAAAACCCCACCCCTCCAATGCTATAAAAGGCACTGTTTCCAGGCCCACTGGCTCTTCTCTGGCTTCTGAAGTGTTTGCCCTGTGGCCCTGTGAGGCATGCTGCAACTGTGTCTAGGAGCCGTGAGTACAGACTCTTTCAAACATCTCCTGTGTCTCTCTATCCCTTGTCACACCTGACGATAGGAAGATCCTCACAGAACAGAGATAGTAAGGGAAGGAGGACATATTTAAAGAGTCATCGTGAACATATACATACCACAGGTTGTTTTGTGATGTCCACCAAATCCTTAAGATTATAATATTGATGTTTCTCAAAAGCCGAAAACAGCATATCTAAAACATGTTGTTTATCAGCACGTGCTCGCTTTCCGTCTTCTTTCTTTTTCCTTTCATATTCAATCTATGTGCAAAAAGCAAAAGAAATAAAGGCATCAATTCAACATGCTCCCTGTGAAACCCAGGCATTCCTCGTTCAGTCATCCAGTGACCATCTATGAGGTTTTAAGTGCTGAGGCTGAGGCTAAAGAACAGTGGTTTAGAACCTGGGGCTCCTTGTGCCTCTAAGGCCCCAAGGTAGTCCTAATGCTGGTGTATAAACCATTTTCATTACTTCCCAAAGTACTAAGGAATGTGTCCGCCCCCCCGCCAAAGGTTTTCTGTGTCAAAACTGTCAATTAAATCAATTCAGTGTGGTTCCTGGTTTGAAACCAGGAATGTTCATCAGAAAACACTAATTTGCAGTTCCTTTGTCTTTGGTTAATCGAAACACAGTAAAACAATTCATCTAATAGATGCAGTTTGGTAGGTAACACCCTTCAAAAGTTGGGGAGTCCCATGATAGGGGGTTTAAGGGCAGGCAGATCAAAGAACAGGTAGGTTCATTTGGGAATGAAAAGTTTGGGAAGTGTTAGTAAAAAGGAAAAGAACTGAGGCAGTGACAGGAGGCTTCTCATCTTGACTTTGTGTGGTCTCCTGGAGCTAGTTTCTTTGCCTACAAGAAAGATGAAGTAAGCTTACTAACAGAAGAGGCTACATTTATACTCTAGCAATTAGGTGTGAGCAAACCATTTTTCTGAAATCCCCATTTTATCTTAAAAATTCATGTGAATTCTATTCACCTGTATAACTTACCTTTATTTTTACCACAAAAATAAAATACTTCTCTTCCAAATAAAAATGACACTTAGGAATGTGTTACATAGTTCTACATACCTCCAATGCACACCAGTTTGGGAAGCAGTGATGCTAAAAGAATGTGTAATTTTCTTCTGTCACCAACCTGTTCATTTGTAAAAAATTACCTTTTAATTGAAAACATGCAACTTAACATTCACTCATTTCAGATGATTAAGTTTTTAATTGTTTTAGAAACACTCAAATTTCATAAAGCATTAGGAACTTGTTAGAGGAAAATATATAAGTAGTAGCAGCCAACGTGGGCAGTAAAGTATCGGCAGGCTCGGTGGAAGCTACCAGACAACAATCTCCTGTGCATCAACTGGAATAACTATAGTCTATGGACTGGCTTCAAAAATAATAAAGTGCATTTCAAAACTTACAACTACATTATCTGCATAAATTCCAGCTTCATATAGTTAGGCTTACTCTTTATATTTAAAAAAATACAGATGTTATAAAAAAGGTAAAATTTAGTTTCTCTTAATGTTAAAATTAAAAATACATCTTATACATAATGAGGGACTTTCAAATGAGTGGTAAAAGGTAACTGACAGCACTGAGTATCCATCTTTCAGGGAAATAAAATTAGGAGCTAGACAAGGTAAAACGACTAATGATTTAAATCATTAAAATTTTTTTTTGATATGTGTACCTTGGGAATAAAACTCAAAATTCATTTATCTCTTCAGCAGATTAAGTCTGGACTATGTGCCAAGCACTGTACTAAGATATGGGGACAAATAAGACAGTGATCTCTTTCAAAAAGTATCCCTTTCTTAGAGCTTATGTATTAAAATGTACAGAGAGGGCCTTGAGCATTTTGAATGTAATTATAGTAGACTCTGAGCTACCTGGGACAAGATTATAATGCTGAAAAAATGCTAATGTATGGCAGACTGCTACTGTTTGGGAGAAACAAAATCGAGAGATTTCGAGATTTTCTGGGTGGGAGGAGCATGAAAAAGATCAAGAAGCGGAGCTACAAAGGACTCAGAGAAAAGCAGAGTAACTAGAAGAGCTAGAAGCAAAGTCCACCCAATATAGGGAGGAAGGAAAAAAGACTAAAACTGCACTGAAGGACAAAGGCAGAAGTATAGAGTCTGCCCCAACTCTGCAAGGAAAGAGGCTGCAAATGGGGTGGACCTGAGGTCCATTCAAGAAAGATTTTTCTTTCTTTAGGGTCAAAAGAAGAATAGAACTAAAAGGATGGCTTTGGTGTGGATAAAGAAAACCTGGCAATTGAGGGGAAAAATCCCAGAAGTCAAAGCATCAGGGCCTTTGGATTAAAAAGTGGAATGATATTACGGAATGCCTTAGAGGAATAATCAATATTTTAAGCCTTGCTTTGCCCACCAATGACTAAAATCTATCATGCTTTCCCTGTATACAAATATATTTAGGTTGCATCCTGAAATCACCTTCTACTGTTGTAAAGTTGGCACTGCATTTGAACTGGTTTATGTTTTGGACTATACTGGACAATCTAGAAGGGGGACTTGGTGAAAAAGCAGGAAAAAGCCTGGACCCAGGGAACAGAGAAATCGAAATCTTTTTACTCTGGTAAGGTATGGGATAAAAGAATCTTACCTGAAATCTAAAAAATTGAGGATGCTAGATTAAGGAGAACTGGGGAAACCTACCCTACCCACAGGCCTGAGTGGTATGTGGGATTTCATTTAGCCAAAGGCCATCGGTCTTCAAAAAGACAATGCAGGGAGTATATGGGGCCCAAGCGGTTGAGTGACTGCTTCTCACATGGGAGGTCCCGGGTTTGGTCCCCCGTGCCTCCTAAGAACAAAACAAAGAAACAACAAGTAAACAAACGAAAAAACCAACTCGGGAGCTGAGGTGGCTCAGTGATTGAGCGCTAGCTTCCCACTTAGGAGGTCCTGGGTTCAATCCCCAGTCCCAGTACCTTAAAAAAAATAAAAAAAGGAAGTAGGCACCTTCTGGTCTAGCAAGAGCTAGCAAGAGATCAGTGTGCCAGTCTTTTGTACTTTTTCTGTAGCTGCCAGGATCCTCTGTCTGCCTTCCCCACCTCCCCAGCTTTAATTCACACTGAAAGAAGATGTTTATCTTCTTAAATTCAGGAAATAGGAGAGAGGAGAAGTGACAGTATCTCTACCCTCCACCCTTGGCAGGCTTTTCCTCATGTAAAATGACTGGAGAAGCAAGGAAGATTAATAGGAAAAAAGCTTTCAAACAAAGCAATCTGCTGGCAAAGCAAGACGGCCCCCCTTCAGAGAGGGCACACGGTCTATTTGGCAGTAGAAAGAAAAACTCTTTACTGCTTGTTATCAAGTTGTCACGATCCCAGGGCCATGTGTCAGAGCTAAGAGGGCCTGAGTCAGAGGTAAGGTTTCTTTGAGATTACAATATTTAGAATAAATGAGAAAGGAACTTTAAAAGCAGTCCTGGGGTAGGATTAAGGGTCAGGCCGGGATGAACAGTGCTAATGAGGAGTGAGACAGCTACCGAGTTCTACCTTGCTTTTTAACAATCTTGCTTTATGTGCTCCAATCTCCAAGCGTTTAAATTGTGTTTATATTAGGTTACATTTAAGATTAGTGTTTGCCTACCTGAAATCAGGGGGAAAAAAAAGACTAGAAAAGTATGTACATCTTTCTGTGTTCACCATTCTATCTATGGCTCAATTCCTAGGGCAGTGTAGCCTAACTCTACTTTTGACTCTTTAAAGTGCAATCTGAGAACACAGGCATATAACCTAATGGTGACAATGACAAAAATGGAAATACTGTATACCTCATTAGAGAAATTTAAGTACTAGAATTTTAACCCTATATTTATTTCAAAAGAAATGTAAAATGGGTCTATCCTATGGGAAAATTTATAGAAACAATTTTTATTGGATAGCATTAATTAAATCTTTTTTTTTTGGACATGTCCAAAACAGGCTTATAAACCAAATTCTGCTCTTAGGTATCAGGGCAATTTCAATGTGCATGTAATTATAAAAAGGAATTTAAATGACTTCCATGGTCATTCAGTTATTAACATTTTTTTTCAATATTTTGAAAATGCTCTTTCATACTTTATATATATATATATATAT
>JAQZBX010077741.1:0-14230 GCA_029593785.1 Cabassous unicinctus
ACAAACAAACTGGCATGGAGCTCTCTAATTTTATAGTTTTACATTTTCACCTTCTCTTTCCCTTTCTCTCCCCCTCCCCAACTCAAAATGTGAATAACTGCCTCCACTGTCAAATAAGTAACAATATTTTACAAAACTAGAAAATAAATATCTGTTACTAGAATTCAGTTCCGATTTCCCATCCCAAGAAATGTCTGGCTCTAGGCCATAGAACATTTTACCCTTTTTGTCTTTGGTTTGCACCTCACATCTTCTGTCTTTAACCTAGCTTGGAAATCAGTGGTGGCCACAGTAAGAATCCCCATACCTGGAGACAGCCCTGACCTGCCACATGAATTATTGGTCCCACATCCTGACAAGGTCAATGTCAGAGTCGCCATCATCTGGTGCAATGGACTCAAGATTCTTTGGTCACACACACCTATCAATAAAAGATTTTTGAGCCTACACCCTCAGTATATGTGTATTTATTTATCTATAAGTTATATACAATTATAAGTCCCAAATCCCTTATACAAAATCCTTGGAACTGAAAATGCTTCCAAATTCAAAACTTGTCTGAATTCTGAATGGTTATAGGGTGCATGTACCATTCATTATGTAGCACCCCCACTGGGTGTCTAGGGCAACACCCTATAATGAAGCACATGAAGAGTCCTGCAGAGAAACATGATTATTTTGATAGGGTTAAATTAAAGCTTTAAATAGCCAGCCATCACTTCAGTTCAGGCTGAGCCACGAAATGAGTTATGAAATGACATTCAGACCTTTTTGGACACCAGGATTGTGGGCAAGAGATTGTGAACCATTACTACAATATTAGGTGCATCATGAAATGTATGCAAAAAATAGATAAAAGGGGATGAGATTAAGATATGAAAGGAAATGTGAACATTTTCCTTTCGCATGTATGCGGTGCACACACACCATTTTGGAGCCCACTAGACACTGGTGGACACGACCTTTGCAGAAAGCTAACCAAGCAGAATGAGCTAATAGTCAGGTCCAGACCCAGAGGACCACAGTTCCACAGTTCCAATCCCTCCCCTTGCAAAAAAATGCAAAACCACAAATTGTCCATGGTTCAAGGCCATCACCCAAACCTGCCTTTGGTATAGACTAGCCCTCACCTGGACTCTAAATGGGAAGAAAGAAGAAAGCAGGGGATGACTTGCAGACAAGCGTAGTGAAATGAAGAAAACCATCCCTTGGCCACACCGGTTTGTTTATGAATGACTGGAGGGAAAACATTCAATGTTTCCCTTCACATAAATTCTGTGTTTGCTAAAACTCTGCCAAGTGACTAGGATTAACACCAATTTTACTTTTCTAGCATTGGCCCAGTCCCACTGTTTCTGGTAGTAACGTTTTAGTATGAGTCAATAATCTATTTCCTAGAGTGACCTCTGTCCTCTTCAAGGGTTCAGGTGAATAGAGGAGCAAAAAGCTGAAGCACATGAATAAATGGTATGTTTTGTGCTTGAAATCCTCAGTGAAGTAAAGTTTAAAATTGTAACATAAAGCATTTTCCACAAAGAGCCACCATTCATCATAAATGGCGCTTCCTTCAACCCTGATGGCCAATTGCTTGTTCACGCATTCACTTTTTTTTTTTTTTTAATGAGAAGAACCATAAGAAAGCCAAATGAATGATTAGCAATGTCAGGGAACATCTAGGCTACTCCTATGTGTTATAGTTTGCTTTTCTCTAATTTTTCCCTTTGGCTTATATTTATTTTGCCTCCAGTTCCACCATCAAGGCAGCATTTTTCTGATCACTAATTGCAAGCCCAGAGCCAGTAGGAGAAAACCAAGCACAGAGTAGACCCCCTCCATCAGATGTAGGGTCCTGGGCCCAGTGGGACAAAGGTGAAAAAGTGTACTTGTTGATTAATGCAAAAAGTTTCCAAAGTTCACACCAGCTGTGTTCTTATTCACAAGTACCTCAGTTTGACCCTCACAAGTACCAATTAATGTAGCAAAATTACCAAAGCCGTTTTAACTCTAGACTCAATATTACATGCCCAAAGGAATTCCATTTGCATATAATTTGTGCTTGCTTAATGTCAGCATTTATAAAAATGTTCTGAGCCTCTTTTTCTTTTCAACAAAGAGGGGCCTTTTACACCCAGAATTCTGAGATTCCCTGTAAAGACCAGATCAATCTTAGGCCATGTTACAAAAACTGCCCTAAATACAAACTCTGTCCTAAGCAGGAATGAATAGGAGATTCAAATTCTCCAACAAAATTTTTCTTAGAAAACAGGTTGATATCCTTTTTTTCCCCCTCCATTGTGAAATGTATCCTTTAGCTTATTATTTTCCCCCCTCTTTCCAACCATGGATTTAAAAAAAAAAAAAAAACTCATAGTACACAATGTCTGACCCAAACTGGATTCACCTAAAGTGACCCAGGAGAACCATAGCGGCAAGACCTCTAAAAGTGTCCAACTAATCCCAGCCCTGTTTCCAGGAAGCACCATAACTAAAGTCATCTCCTCCTCCTTGCTGCTCTGAGTTCTAGAGCAGTGCTGTCTATAGGAATAAAACCCCAGCCACATTACGTCGTTTTAAATTTTCTAGAAGCTACATTTAAGAAAAGGAAAAGGAAAAGGACTAAATTTTAATAATATATTTTATTTACTACAAAAGATCATTTCAACATGGGATTTATATGAAAATTATTAATGAGATATCTTACAACCTTTTTTTTTATACCATCT
This sequence comes from Cabassous unicinctus, assembly GCA_029593785.1. Classification (NCBI taxonomy): domain Eukaryota; kingdom Metazoa; phylum Chordata; class Mammalia; order Cingulata; family Chlamyphoridae; genus Cabassous; species Cabassous unicinctus. The sequence goes on from JAQZBX010077741.1 coordinate 2,724, forward strand.
TCAAAATGCATCATATATTTTCCTCTTACAGCACAATTTCAATTTGGATTCTAAATTTTCCTTGGAAATACTTGATCTGCATTTATTTTTTTTAATCATTTATTCAATAAATTTTATTTTTCTCCAATTGATTTAGAATCATCTGTCTTGCTTTTTTTCTGCAGCTAAACTAGAAATGTGTAGTTTTTCTTCTAAAAATGCAATTTTGTTCTTATAAACTGCAATCTCTGATTTTCTCGTCAGCCTGCTTCAAAGAAATCCATGTGTTTAATATGCTTGCATGCAGTTTGGCCCATTCCAAATGGTTGTTTAATCCAAATACCTGAGCGGCAAACTGAGCCGAACCTTCTGGAGAAAGTATTGTCAAACAGCCAAGACCACTGGGTAGTCAAAGAGACGACCACACATCCTGAGCTCCCCAGTCTGATGTGAGGGAAGGACAGCTGATAACTGGGTATGCAGTGTTACCAGACAACACTGGTCCTAAACCATTGCTTCTGCCTGCTACTGCCACAAATACAGCAGGAATACCATCCCTTTCACACTTGGCTTTAATCCTCAGAGTTCCATTTGGTCCTTTATGGGCAGAGGTTTCCCAGAGTTCTCATGGAATGACAAAATTTTCACATGCCTTCTTGATTTTTTCACAGTAACCGAGATCAGAGGTTGAGCCCATCAATACTACAACCCTGCACTGACTTTCTGATTTCAGAAGCAACTCTACTCTGTCTGCAACCTATTCAAATTTTTTCTTTACCATCTGGAGTCCTTCAGGAGTTACTTCTTTGAGGTCACGATATGACTGCTTTTCTTTCTGTTGGCTGCTATCTCCTGATGGCCAAAGTCTCCAGGAATCATTATCAATAACGCCAGCAAGAACAATTTCTTTGGGTGGTTACATTAACACCAAATTCCGTCTTCATATCAACCAGTGTTCAGTTCTGAGGCAACCAAGATTTTTCCAATATTTCAAAAATTGCCTGTGTAACATGACTCATGATATCCACTTCAGTTTGGCCTCTAACTAGTCCAGCAAAGCAAAATTTTGCAGCATTTAGCTGTTCCTCTGACTACTGTGGATCATTATTGACATCATCCCTGAAAAACAGCTCTGCTTTAGGTGGCTAAAACTTATATCCTTCCTAATGCCAGGGTTTCTTTTGAGAAAGGAACCAGTTGCTATTCTTCTACAAACCCATTCAATTGGAATCATTTCACACCAGGGTGCAATAAAAGATGTTTCCCCACATTTTCTAGTGAAAGCAGTTTTGATACCTCTTCTTGTAACAACTGAAAAATACAACTGGTAATTTTATTTGAGATTGCAGCTTTCCCTTCCAGGTGATTCTTTCTGGCTGCATTTCCTGCTGTAATCTGGTCCTTGGACTGCAGGAAGACTTTTCCTGGACTATCTAACAGCTCGTAGACTTCTTTTGTTTCACCCTCATAGAGCGTTTTCCAGCATTCAGTACCTCAGCTGTCGCCATTATGCCAAGTGGGCTGGGAGCAACAACTGCACCAGGGAGAGAGGTGGGAATCGAAGCTTGTGGTCTGGGCTGATCTACATTTAGATTTCATAAAATTTAAGGTTGGAAAAGTAAATTCACACACCCACGTTGTTCTAAACATACTTAAGAGTTTTCCAATAACAAACTCAAGTTATCCATTTTTTTCTTATTTGAATTTGAATGAATTAATATGAATACTTCAGATCTTCAGTCACAACAGCTACTTTTACGTGTCCAACAGCTACATGTGGCTGCAGGGTTCTGAATTGGACATGGCAGTTCTAGACTGGTAATCCAATGAGTAGCATCAATTCTCTTTCATTCACCTTGGAGTCTCTTCAGCTCCATGTCCTCTGCTCTCCAAGAGAAATCATTCCTAGCTATTGTTTTTATTGCAGGGGATGACTTCCACCTCACCATACAATGTCCCCTTCTCTCTCCCTGTCTCAGTCAGAGTTTGATGGGGAAGCAGAACCACCATGACTGTTATGAACTAAGAGAATTATTATAAAACTTAGACATTATGCAATTGAGGGGTGACAGTCAGGGCTGAGGAGCACTCTGGAAAGCCAGGTACATTTAGCTGCTAGAGTCAGGTGTGAAGAGAGCTGGTGGAGAATCTATAGGAGGTTGTGGCTGCTGCATCTGGTGATGGGCCTGGGCTGCTATTGTGAGCAAGACTGCTTGTCGGGCAGAAGAGATGGATGCGGAGTGGAGGAGAACTGGCAAAAGCTGGAACCCACAGGCATCTCTGTGTCCGCCCCTCACTGAGTCTAACCCTATCAACCTTTGGACAGTAAAAGCCACTGGTTCACTTCTGCCTTCTAAAGCTTGCACCACTTTTCTTTTCTTTTCTTTTTCAGACAGTTCTAATCCAGAGCCACATAGGGAAGAGGAGGCTGAGAATTTAGTTTCAGCTTAGCCACAGACTCCATGAAAAAGTTTTTCTCAACTCTCAGGTCAGAGTAAAAGTTGTGTTGTTGTTTTTTTTCTAAAAAAAAAAATAGTTTGCTTTTATCTTTTGGATACCATGAATCACATAATTGATCACATTTCTTTCATTGTTTTGACAGCTAGGAAGCTCAGAACCAAAATTTACAGACCACATCTCAGAACTGTACAGGTATTATGACATTCATTTTTCATGCTATTCTCCCATCTTTATTTTTCTTGTTCCCCCTCCCATTTATTTATTTTATCCTGTTATGTGTATTTTTATAAGTTCTCCCAAATGATTTTTGAATATTTTTCTTTATTAGAGAAGTTGTGGGTAAACAGAACAATCATGCGTAAAATACAGAATATCCATATACCACCCCACCACCAACAACTTGCAGTGGTGTAGAACATTTGTTACAATTGATGATAGCACATTTTTATAATTTTACTATTAATTAAAGTCCATGGTTTAACTTAGGGTTCACTGTTGTATAGTGTAGTTCCTTGGATTTTTTTTTTTTTAACTTTTATTCTGTTACCATACATACAATCTAACATTTTCCCTTTTAATCATATTCAGATATATATTTCAGTGCTAATTGTGTTCACAATGTAGTGCTATCATCACCACCATCCATTACCTAAACATTTCTATCATTCCAAATAGGAACCCTGTACATTTTAAGCCTTAACTTCTCATTCCCTATCCCTCCCCCTCCCCTGGTAACCTATATTTTAGATTCTGACTTTATGAGTCTACCTATTCTAATTGTTTCAAATCAGTGAGATCATACAATATTTGACCTTTTGTATATGTTCTGGCCGAGTTCACTCAACATAATGTCTTCAAGGTTCATGCATGTTGTCACATATATCATGACTTTATTCCTTTTTATTGCTGAATAATATTCCATTGTATGCATATATCACATTTTGTTTATCTACTCATCTGTTGATGGGCACTTGTGTTGCTTCTACCTTTTGACAATTGTGAATAATGCCTCTATGAACATTGTTGTGCAAATATCTGTTCAAGTCCCTCCTTTCAATTCTTTTGGGTGTATACCTAGTGAAGGGATTGTGAGATGATATGGTAGTTCAATACTTAGCTTTCCGAGGAAGTGCCAAACTGTCTTCCATAGCGACTGTACCATTTTACATTGCCACTAGCAAAGAATGAGTGTTCCTATTTCCCCCCATCCTCTCTGTGACAGTTGGATATCGTTATAAATTCCAAAAATAGATATTGGATTATGCTTGTAAACTGGTCTGTTCCTCTGGGCATGATTAAGTTATGATTGGGGCTTTGATTAGGCCACGTCAGTAGGACTCAGAGATAAAACTACACGGCAGAGCAGAGGAGTTAGTTGGAGTTTTGAGATGGAGTTTTGATGTTGGAGTCTTAAGCCGGAGCCCCGGGAAGTAAGCATACAGAGAAGCTTGGTTGTGAGGAAGGAGAGAAGCCCCGGGAAAAGAGGCAAGCCGTTCACCTGATAGTCTACAGCTGGCCTTGTAGAGAGACCAAGCAGCTGAACCTGGAGAGAATCAAGCCCCAGGAAGGGAGGAATCCAGGAAGCCAGACTGGTTGAGAGAAGTAACTTATGCTTTATGGCCTGGTAACTGTAAGCTTCTACCCCAAATAAATACCCTTTATGGAAGCCAACAGATTTCTGGTATTTTGCATCAGCACCCCTTTGGATGACTAATACACTATCCAATACTTGTTATTTTCCATTTTTTTTAATAGCAGCCATTGTAATGGGTATGAAATGGTATCTCGTTGTGGTTCTGATTTGCATTTCCCTGGTGGCTAAAGATGTAGAGCATCTTTTCATGCCATTTCTGGCTGTTTGTGTATCTGTTTTGGAGAGATGTCTGTTTAAGACCTTTGCCCATTTTTTAGTTGGGTTTTTTGTTTTTTTGTTGTGGTTAAGTTAAAGGATTTCTTATATATACTGCATATTAATCCTTAATTGAATTTGTGGTTTCCAAATATTTTCTCCCCTTGTGTAGGCTGTCTTTTTACTTTCATGATCAAGTCCTTTGAGGGACAAAACTTTTTAATTTTGATGAGGTCCTATGTACCCATTTTTTTCTTTTGTCGTGCTTTGGTTGTAAAGTTTAAGAAACCATTTCCTAACACAAGTTCCTGAAGGTGCTTCCCTACATTTTCTTCTAGGAGTTTGATAGTTCTAGCTCTTATATTTAGGTCTTTGATCCATTTTGAGTTGATTTTTGTATATGGTGTGAGGTAGGGGGTCCTTCTTCTTTTCCAAATCATTTTTGACAGGGAAAGTATGTAAATAAATAGATAGGTAGATAACTGTAGATAGATAGACAGATAAATAGCGCAATCCGATTGCAGCCAACCTCTCCAACCTTGTTGTAGTCCACTCTTCTTTCTCACTGCTCCAGCTAAACTGGTTTTGTTCCTTGAATACACAGAGCCCTTCCCATGTCATGGCCATTGGGACTGCTGTGCCTCCTCATGGAAGCGTGGGTGGTTCCTTCAGATACTTCAGAACTTCTCTATTTAACAAAGTGCCTCCTGCCCCTCCGCCCCCGCCACGCGGACACACACACACAAACTCTGTTATATCATGCCATTTCCTTCATATCTCCTTTCACCATCTGAAATAACATGTTCAGTTATTGCCTACTGTGGTAGGTTGAATTATGTACTCCAACAAGCATATGCTCTCAATCTTAATCTGCATCCCTGTGGGTGTGAACCCATTGTAAAATAGGACTTTTAAAAAAAAATCAATTTTATTGATACATATTAATAAAGCATAAATCTATCCAAAGTGTACAATCAATGGTATTCGGTGTAATCACATAATTGTGCATTCATTGCGTCAATCATTCTTAGAGCACTTTCTTTGTTCCAGTAATAATAATAAACAAAAAACAAAACTCACCTCTCAATCTCTCTAAGCTTCCCCTGCCGTACATAGCTGCTATTCTGTTTCCTTCTCTCTAGTATATTTGTATTTATATTTTGAAAAACAGTCTTATATATGCCATGTCACCCATATTCATGTTTTTTGAGATTCTACTATTTTATACAGATCCATGTTACAGTTTTTAGCTTTCCTACTAGTAATATATGTGACCTTAGACTTTTCCCTTTCAACCAGCATCATACTCATATAAAAGCTTGGCTAGGTACAAAACACCATGATGTGCTTTCACCATTTCTATTCATTTCCAAAGATTTACAAACAGCTTTTTTATCAGTTCTGCACAGATTAACCCTCAGCTTCCCATTCTCTACCCTCCTTCTATTTTCTGGTGACCAAATAGGATTTCTGAAGATGTTATTTTTAGTTAAGTTGGGGCCCCACTGAATGAGAACAGGTCTTAATCCAGATTGTTTGCGGCCTTATAAAGAGAGCCCAGAAGTCACAGACCCAGAAAAAAAGTTACCTCAAGGACTGCTCACAGACAGCACCAGGACACTAGTCTTCAGGGAGAAAGCAAGCCTTGTGGATATCTTGATGTCAGACTTCTTCTACCCTCACAACCGTGAGCCAGCACATTCCTGTTGTTTAAGCCAAAACCAGTTCATGGTGCTTGTGACAGCGTCCTGGCAAACCACAATACCTACTCCTCACCTCAAAAGCATGCACGCTGCATGAGGGCAGTCGCCTTACCTGTCTTGTTTACTGATGAATCCCCAGAGCCTAGAACAGAATCTGGCACTAGGTCAGCTGTCAATTCCTTTGTGATGAATGAATCAATGAGTGAGTGAGCAACTGATCAATCAGTTGATAGAGACCTCACTGTTTATTTAAAATAAGTTTGATGTTCTATCTCAAATAAGTTACCATTTATTTCTAAAAAGGACTGTTTGCGGGGTGGGGGGAAGACCTTGTTCAGTCAACTTTACTTGTTTAAATGGTTCAGTTAAAAGGTGAGGGCATTTTTCCCTTCTCTCATCTCACCAGACAAGCACTTGTCAGGGGTTTTTATGACCAGGTAGGTATGCTTACACCATTACTCTGTGCTTCTACTGATGGTGAGGAATACTGGGATAGTTTATGCTTATCTTGGAGTCACTTGTTCCACACCAAACTCCATCCCCATCCAATTCTTGTTAAAAATGAACCAAATGAACCAAAAGGGGAGTATGAGAAATTTGGAAATGTTTTCCTCAATAGTGTTTGCCATTCACATCAACCCTGTTTTTTTTAAAAGAAAATTTAATATTCATTTTCTTCATTTAAATGATAGAAGTCAGGGCCTCCTGCTGATTCCAGCAATTATCCCTGAAAATTCTAATGGCCAAGAATGTTGGTATCTATTTTTAATTGCATTTAACTTGCACATTAGATGCTGCCCAAACTTACATGTATACCGCAAATGAAACAATTTGAGAATATTTGTATTACAATCAATAATATCAAAAGAAGCGTTGAAAAATGTGTTTCATTACTGAGTGTGCTTCAGTACACAAACTCACAAGTAGGTAGTCAATGGAATTGGACAATACTGCCTTTATACCTTGTAATAGATGGAATAGCTGCTCTCCCACCCCCAAATATGTGGGTCCTAATCCCTGGAACCTGTGAATATTAATTTATATGAATTTTGCAGACATGATTAGGTTAGGGATTTTGAGATGGGGATATTATCCTGGATTATTTGTGTGGGCCCTAAATGTAATCACGAGTGTCCTTATAAGAAGGAGGCAGGGGGACACTTGTCACAGAGGACAAGACAGCCGTGTGGCAGAAGCAGAAGGAAGTAGACACCGAGAAAAAAGATGGCACACTGCTGGTTTTGAAGGTGGAGGAAGCGTCTCCCCACCCCTGCCCTGTGATGCAGCTCTAGGAGCTGAAAAGGCAAGAAACAGATTCTTCCCTTGAGCCTCTGGACAGAGTGCAGCCCTGCTGACACCTTCATTCCGGCTCATGAAACTGATTTTGGACTTCTGACTTCCAGAATCATAAAAGAATAAATATACGTTGTGTTAAGAAACCAAATTTGTGGTAATTCATTATGATAGTCATACGAAATTAATACATACCTATACGATGCTCATCTATATAACAAATATCATATTTTAATTATGAAACTATATTTTTGACATTAAATAAACTATATTTTTTATACAAAATGCCTTATATATTAGGTATGCTCCCATTTTTATCCTGGAAAGCTTTATATTATAGGTGTTCTATTAAAGGGTAGTGTATTTCAGAGTTTTCAAATAATTTTATTTGGAAATTCCATTTTTAAAATGCTCAGGAAAAACCAACCAGAAGCAAACTATTCCCAACCTGTTTAGTTCCCAAAGGGCATTTAAAACCAAAATCAAGTCTTTTAGCTGAAGGAGGCAAACAGAATATAGTTAAACTCCCTTAATTTATATCCATTCTAGGTTTAACATTCACGTTTAAGTAAGAACAGCTTTTAAGACTAGGAAACATTAGGTGAACAGACTGTTGGTTCCCAAAGAAGCACCTAATACCCTTCTAAACCTTGGAAAAGCAACATGAAATCCATCCTAAATTACTGCAGGAAGCCCCAGCACTGAAGTTATCAAGAGTATTCAATATTCTCTGTGTAATCCATTGATTGCTTTTATGGAAATCTAAAATGATAATATTTCAGAAACAGTTGGGCTTCCAGGGCCTGAACTGTGGGGTTGTCATGTACTTGTATCTCTCAGGTTCGTATCATTTTTAAGTAGTGACCACGAGGGGCAAACCCAGAATGGGACCAATCCAGTCAGCAACTCATTCCTTGCCTTCGATGCCACTGGCACAGTCCTTCTCCAGGTGGCATGATGGTGCTATCCCTACATGTGATGGAAAAAACAGCAATCAACAAGCATTAGAAGTGTTCTAATCATACTGACTTTGGGGACTATTTCCACCTGTGTGTGTGTGTGTGTGTGTGTGTGTGTGTGTGTGTGTGTGAGACTGTTTAAAGAAAATCAAGGAGTGACTGCATAGCCACAGGTCACAACCCTCACTGGCAAGAGCATAGGACACTGTGGTCCAGGCACGGCTCCCTCATCAGACAACCTGCGGGTAGGTCCTGGCTTCTCCACCAGTGTGTGCCAATGGCAGATCACTTGACCTCTGCATGCTTCAGCATCCTCACCCATAGGGTAGAGAGAGTCATAGCACCTACCTCACAAAGGCTGCTGTGAGGATGAAAGAACCTGTTTGCCAAGTGCCCTCTTAACACTATACCAGGAACACAGAGACCAATAACTGGTAGGTGTTTCTGTATAATGTATATTAGGAGTTATTCAGTGTAAAGACTCCAAATTCACACATAGGAGTCTGCTATGTGTAAAGGTCTCCTCTCCCTCTACCCAAAAAGAGGAGTTGTGAAACCAGGAAACCACTTCTTCCAAGCTTTTGCACCTTCACTGGCAAGCCTAACGTGGGGATTGCACAGACACATAGAAAATGTTGATATTCAACAGAGACTCTAATAAATAATATTAAGGTTCTCTTTGATAATTAAATTCTGCAGATTTTATATCCTAATGCTGCTCAAATACATCCTCTTCCCTCCATCTGCACAGCCATCACCAAGTCAAAGTTACCGTCATTCCACACCTGGCTTATTTCACCATCCCCTTTACTGATCCCACTTCATCCCCTTGTGGGCCCCTCCAGAACTATCTATATTAAATGCTAATCTGATCATATTACCCACCCACATTCTACTTAACATCCTTCAGTGGTTTCTCATTGTTCTCAGGAGCGTGATCACAATCCTTTGTGAGGCCAAGAAAAGGCCCTACAAGCCTGACCCTGCCATCTTCCCCATTTCATCTCACACCAAGGCGCTCTGCCCTCCAGCAACCCTGGATACCTCTCAGTTCCCCCAAATGATCCATGTTCCCACCCGTTCCAAGGCCTTTTCTTGTGCTGTTCCATCAGCCCAGGGGCTGTGTCTCAGCCACAGCCCCTTTCTTTGCTGGGTTAATCACTAATCGCAGAGGAGTTGTAAGGAATAAACAAGTTAATATTTTTAAATCCACTAGAGCAGCACCTGCACTATGTGAGAGCTACTGAAGTGTTTCTTACTGGTAATATTATTATTACTCATCTTTTAGATCTTAGGTCCTTAGATTTCCATAGCAGAGCTTCAGGTTCCTCAGTCTAGGTCCGGTGTCCTTGATAATGTACTTGTAGAACCATGTTCAAAGGATTTTGTCACCATTTGTAATTATGTACTTATTTATGTGATTATGTAAGCCCATCTCTCTCATTAGACTTAAAATTCCAAGAGCTTGGTGGCTATGTTTTTCATCACTCTTGAATCCACAGGCCTAGCATGGTTCCTGGCCCTAGAGAAGGTTTAATAAGGTCATTGTTGAATAAATGCATAGTACTATATTGCATAAATATGCCCACACAAATTTAAAATATAGCCTTAAAATACAGACACTGAGGCATTTACAGAATTCCTTGGAGGTGCCCTGGAAGAGGGCTGTCAAATAGGCAGTGAACGTAGTCAGCTCCTGCTACCGCAATGCTGGAGAACAAATCACCCCAAACTCAGTGTCCTATGACAAAAGGTGGACTCAGTAGGAAGGGTCTAGGCTGGGCTCAGCTAAGTGACTCCACTTAGGTCCAGATGAGCTGGACTTGGCTGAAGGTTGGGTCCGGGCCTGCTCCCTTTGTCACTCATCCTCCCCGGACCAGGGTCCCCTTGGGGTATGCATGTCCAAGGTGGATCCCTGGAGCACAAGATCCAAGACCCAATGCACAAGCACACTTAAGGCCCCAACTCATGGCCCATCCACTAACAGTGACCAAAGTCACAAGGCCAAGTCCAAAGTCAACGAGACAAGGAAGTATACTCCACCCACAGTGGGATGGGAGGGGATTGAATATTTGTGGAACCATAATTTAAAACAGGCATGCTCCAGAGCAATTGAATCTGAGTACAATTAGATGCCAGCGCCACTGCCAGCTTGGAGAGACACACTGCAATTATGAAGCCACTGTGAACTGAGCAAACAAGCAATGGTATCAAATTTAAGCCCCAAATTCAAAGTCACAAATAAGAGCCACCGCTGAAAATTGACTTATAATTGAGATGCTTCTCACTTCAGCAACTCTGTAGCACGCTCCAGGGTAACAGCTGGGATTTATTTAGCCATGGTTAATGAATTCCAAGGAAGCCTTACACTACGATTGGGACTGCATGAGAAATGAATATGCAAAGAGAAAAATTTTCAAGAAAAGAGATACGGAGGGAAGAAAGTAAGTGCAGTTAAGGCAATAGAATCATGGGCAATTTTTTTACCATTTTGAAATTTTCTTTATTATGGTTTTATAATCTCTCAATTCAAATAAAAAAGGTTGAGTTTTTTGTGTGGTTTTTTTTTTTTCTTAAAGCGTCACATGTCTGCACAGCAAATACTCAATCAATTCTCTTGCCTGCAGCCATAGTGGTTATTTTAAAGCCTGACATGTCCCCACCCTACTAAAAACTCTTCAAGGGCTTTCTAATTCTCTCAGGTTAATGTTCAATCTCCTTTCAGTGGTTCTCTAGAATCTTCTCAACTGGCTCCAGCCTGCCTCTCCAGCGTCATCTCTTAACCACTCTCCCTCTCACCATCTTAGCTCCAGCCACTATGGGCTCCTTTTGCTTTTAATAAAATGTCATAGTCCTATCTCTGGGCCTTTGCATGTGCTTTTCCCACTTCCTGAGAATCTTTTCCCATTCCCTTCTATCTCTGGCTAATTTCTAGTTACCACTTAGGTTTAAACATCACTTCCTCAAAAAAATCTTCTGCAACTTCCTCCTGCCTCTACTACCATGAAGGTCATTCACTTTTTTTTTTTTTTTAAAGATTTATTTATTTACTTGATCCATTTTAAATTCCCCTTCCCCGTTTTTTTGTTTTTGTTTTTGCTGTTTTGTGTCCCTTTGCTGGGCAACTCTCTGTGTCTGTTTCCTGCTATCTCTTCTCATCCTCCTCCTCCAGTCTTCACCAGGATTCGATTCTGGAGACTTCCGATGTAGGAAGGGGGTGTTCTGCCACCAGCGCCACCGCAGTTCCTGGTTTTCAGAGCATCT
>JAQZBX010077742.1:0-14227 GCA_029593785.1 Cabassous unicinctus
GGGAATGGATGTGTGGGGTGTTTTTCGGGGTGTGGGTGGTGGGGAGCATGGGAATCCCTGTAGTTTCTGAGTAATATTTGGGTAATCTAGGCACCTTTATAAAATGTATATATATATATAATAGCATTTATGTAAACAAATGCACATATATGCATATGTATTTATATATCATTTTACAAATAAAAAAAATAAAATAAAAAAAAATAAAAAAAAAAAAGAAGATACTGGGAGAGCATAAAGAACAATTTGAAAGCCTGCAAAGAAAAGTAACAAACCTTATGGGGATGAAAGACACGATGGATGAGATTAAAAATACATTAGAGGCACATAAGAGCAGACTGGAATTGCTTTAAGACAGAATTAGTGATTTCGCAGCTAGAACATCTGAACTGGAAAAGACAGAACAGAAAGAGAAGAGATTGGAAAAAATGGAAGAATCTCAGAGAATTGAATGACAACATGAAACGAACAAACATTTGCATTATTGGTGTTCCAGAAGGAGAAGAGAATGGAAACAGGGCAGAAAGAATATTTGAAGAAATGACTGAAAACTTCCCAACCCTTATGAAGGACATAAATATCAATATCCAAGGCAATGCACCCCAAACAGAATAAATCTGAATAAACCTACCCCAAGACACCTACTATTCAGAATGACAAATATCAGAGATAAAGAGAGGATTCTGAAAGCAGAAGAGAAAATCAAAACATCACATACAAGGGAAACTCAGTAAGATTAAGTGCTGACCTCTCATCAGAAACCATGGAGGGAAGAAAAAAGTGGTATGATATATTTAAGGTACTGGAAGAAAAAAACTACCAGCCAAAAATTCTGTATCCAGTAAAGCTGTCATTCAAAAATGAGGGTGAGTTCAAAGTCTTCACAGACAAAAACTGATAGAATATGTTACCAAAAGACCAGATTTGCAGGAAATAGGAAAGGAGGTACTACAGCCTGAAAGTAAAAAACAAGGGTGAGAGATCTGGAGAGGAATTTAGAAATGAAGATTATTAGGAAGGGTAAACTAAAGGATAAAGAGACAAGACAATGGAAAGATATGACAAAAGAGAGCCAAAGGAGAAAATGGATGAAGTAATAATGTCTTTACAGTAATAACACTGAATGTTAGTGGACTGAACTCCCCAATCAAAAGACACAGACTGATCAAATGGATTAAAAAAAATATGAGCTGTCTATGCGCTGTCTATAAGAGACCCACCTTAGATTAAGGTCACAACCAGGTTAAAGGTGAAAGGTTGGAAAAAGGTATTTTCCATGCAAATACTATACAAAAAAGAGCTGGAGTAGCCCAGATAAATGTAAAATAACAACATTATAGTGTATGAACAATAATTACTCAGTGCAGCTGGCAAATTGTTCTTGTGATCAGTATTGAGTAATTTTTTTCAAACAAAATAAACACTGGCTTTTAATTGAGGAGGGCTGGAGAAGAGATATTTTTGGATATGTCATTTTTCTTTAACCTCTTCTTATTCATACTCTTTAATTAAAAGAATCTATCTGGATCAAAAATGATTTAGCATGACTACTGTTGAACAAGATTTTGAGTTTTTCTGCCTCATAAAATTATGAGTTGGCAAATTGTTATCTGCTGTAATTCATTCCAATAAGATGTGAAGAATTCCCAAATAGGAATTTGATTATCTAGAAAGAATTATGGCCTAAATGGAAATTAAATAACTAAATCAATAATTTATTTCATTCTTAGAGATTATGATGTCCAATAGTTAGAGCTGTAACATAAAAATTAGAATTATGTTACAATTAATTTCCATTATATTTGAATTATTATTTACATTTATAAATGTTTGTTGCTATGCTATTTTTCATAATTGATTATATTAAATCTAACCTGGCCTTGCAAAAAAAAAAAAAAAGTTATATGTTTCTCTTCTCTAAACAATTTAAAGTGGGAGAGCAAAAGGCTCTTAAGGTAAAATGAGGAAGCTATGTAGAAGAGTGCTGAATAATTTAACAGATACTGTGCTGTAATTAAGTATACCAGGTTTAAATTTCTTATTGTTTTTCATTGTCCCTTTAGGTCATCGCACTCCTAAACCTAAAATAAGACAAAAGTATTCATGTAACTAACAAACTGAGTTTTAATGAATAAGCCCTTTACATTTAACTAATATTTTTTTAAAGAGTATAGTTACATATTTATATAGATCATTAGGTAAACCATTCACAACCCATCAAGGTAGTTGTGCATCATCATCAAAACCATTAGAGGCAGAGAGAATATATTTCTCTAACACAATCTGATTTTAATTGTGCCTAAATGAAAAGATAATCCTCTGTATTGACTTATATCATCAGAAATCAGATAAAAAAGTTTATATAATACATTTGTTTTTCTCCTAAGCATAATGCATATAATTAAGGCAGCTTTAAAATAACTGTTTGGGAGAGTAATAATTTATCATGGGCAATAAGGAAAGAATATAAATTTTCTTTATTATACTATCATCCATTGGCTTGGAGTAGGAAAAATGCAAATGGTTTCACTATCAAAAACTTTTTGAAGGACAAAAATAACTGAGAACACCAAGGTAAATGAGGGAGCAACTAGCTCTTCCAGTCCATCAGTTCTTTTGCTAAGTTACTGGTTCAATACTTGCAGTTTATTCTATCTTAAAAGACAATTTCTACTTAGGGGTCAATTATCTTCATAGGTGAGGAAAAAAATGCTATTTGGGCAAAGCCCCTTATTGCCTGCTGCCCTTCCCAGCTTTCCAAATTTCTAATAGCAGAAATTACATTACTATTGAGGTCGAAGGGTCCTTATAGTAAGAAATTCAAACGAACTTATCTACATAATCACCTACCTGGTACCCGTAGTTTTCACTCCATGATAAAAGATAAAAGGGTTAAAAGAAGAGCCACACACACCGTAATAGCAATAAATTAGTGCAGAACCACTTAAAAGGTCCTAATCATTCTCCTCACTAAGGACCAGAAATGTGAATTCGTGAGAATGGGTGTGGAGTGGATAGCATACAAAATCCACATCACCATCACCACTTCCTAGTTAAGTGAGTCCCCATTTTTAATAAGACTTTACTTAATTGTATTTAGGTAAGCTTTTTTTTTTTTTTTTCTATTAGAGTAGGAACTGGACAAATCCAACAAAGGATTCCCTGCTTTCTAATATGACTGATCATTATCTGTGCCAACAATGATACTGTTAATCTAAAAAGAACTCACTTTTGGCCTAGAAGGCACTTCTGACTATCTCCTGCTCTTGCTACAAAAGAAAAAAACTATTTTCCTAATTATTACTCATCCATCAAAGGAACCTCAGGGCATAACAAGGTGAACGTGTATTATCCCCAGGAGTCAGAGGTCAATGCACAAGTAGCAAGGGGTGAGGCTGGCAGGCTTGGGTTTTACATTTCAATCAAAAGAATTTCAGATCTAACTCTATTTTCTTTTCAACTCCTTTGGTAAAACTGATGGTCCAAGATGATGTGCCATGTTGCTTTGATTCAAAGCTATGTGTGCCCCCCACTGAACAGATCAAACCAACTTAAACTGGAAATTAGGAATTAGTAATTCCAAAGCCCAAGTTAATTTACTGTGTTGGGAGGACATATAAAAACATGCTAGCACTAGACAATAACTCTGAAGTACTAAACTGGTCCAGGTGACCCACTGAAGGCAGCGCACCACACTCTGATCACAGAGACACTAGAGCACGTCCAGCTCTACAATTTGCTAGGGGTATAATCTGTAACAAGATATTTAACTAAGTGTTGGTTTCCTCATACGTAAAGTAGAGATGGTAAGATAGAGTTGAACGTTAAAGTAAATAATAGATATGAAAAAGCACTGAACAAAAGTCTGATATGTAAGTATGAACCCAAATATTGCCAGTGGATGGATAATTAGCAGACAACCAAGAGCTGCGGATACCACTCACATTACTTTTCGTTTTTCGTTTCTTAATAAACATTAACTACTAAGAGTCAATATAATTCAAAGGTAAGAAAGCAACTCAGCTCTTCAGTACTAGATTTAGTTCTTCAGGCCTTGATACTTCTAGTATTGTGTAAGACAGAAATAATAAAGAACTAAAATCAGATGATCTTGTTTTAAATCTCATCTTTAACCCCACTTATCAGATGAGCTTGGGCAAATCATTCATTTCTATGCCTGTCCATTTCTAACATATGAAATGGGGGACATTCCATCTGTCCACTGCAATACAAAATGTATAGTGGTAATAACACTCAAATAAGATGTGACGAAAGTTAACATAACAGGCTAATAGTAACATGGTATAATAGTTGAAATATAGTTAATGTTTTCCTTATCAAAACTATAGGCAAAGAACATGGGATTAATAAGGTATACAGAAACTTTAGGCTTTTTCCCATTTAAAATTAAGCCTCTTCTGTGCATTGACGAACAAATATATCAATTAGTAATATAAAGCAAAGTCACAGGTACTCCATTATTTTACTTAAGATATTTTCTTCTCTCTATTTAAGAAAATATTGAAAACAATTTGTTTTACCAGGTACTTAATAAAAATAAACTACATAATCAGTTTAACTACAATGGATTTTTACAAATACTTCAACAGATTCAGTCATTAAAATAAAATTCAGCTTACTTGTATCTGACAGTTTGTACAGTCTCTGCAGAAACATTGTTAACAATGCATTTAGCTGCACATTCCAATCCCTGCCAGACGGTTGAAAATCCTGCAAATATATTTAGAAGTAAGTAAAAGCAGCTCTAAGTAGAGAGATCTCCCTTTTAAAATCCTGGGCCCTTTGGTTACCTTGAACACTACTTGCTGCTACGACCAGTGCACCATCCAGGGGAGATTTCCCATCTCTGTCTTTTTTAAGAGATTCTGGAACAAGTTTACTTCCATGCTTCTTGACGTGTGGAGCTAGTTCTTTTCCAACACAACTTGCTACAGTGCAAACTCCGTCAACTAATATAACCATAGAAAAGGAAGACTTAGGAAAAATGAATTTCCCCCTTGATTTTAACACCCTTATTTAGCAAAATTCTTAGGTGTGCATGTAAAAGTGTTTTTACTGTATTATGCCACTATTTCCACTTAAGGAAGAGAAGCAAGGCTGGCTGTTTTTGAAACAGAGGCCATCATTTCCTTTAAGGATGTGTTTGCAGAGCCCACTGATATGTATAACCCTGCCTCTTAGATACACGGACCTCTTGGCACTTTGGCTTAGAAGCAAGCCACCCATCCACCTTTTCTTTCTGATTGCCGCAATGCAAGCCTGAGAGGTCCACCTTTGTGCTTTTTCCAGCTAACAATATCTATATTCTTTCACAGCATCAGCAAATCCAACAGCAGCAAGGCATTTAAGCCTTGCTTAATTCTGATTCAAAACACTACTAACTTACCAAAAGACAACGTTACTAAATTGAATGTTAATCCATTAAGGCGCCACCTGACCATCTTAAAAGTACCAAGCTTCAGAGTGGCGGTTCTCAAAGGAGCAGGGGTTAGCAGTGTGTCAGGTGGGAGGGCTGGCACCGAAACACAAGGCCGCTTTTCTCAAACAACACATTGCTCAGCCCTACCTCAACTACTGGGCAATCAACTGTCCTTAAAAGGCTGTGTCATCTCCTCAGAGGGACTCAAGGACACAAGATACATTCGGAACTTTTTCCAAGGCACACGCTCCGCTCCCCCATGTCACAATAATCCTTTAACCAGGTTCTCACACTGTAATGTACAAATCAGAATCACCTAGGGATCTTGTAAAGAGGCGGGTTCCGCATCAGTGGGTGCTCCTGGGGCCTGCAGAGCTCAGCGAGCGCCCATACTGCTCACCTACAGTCCTGCTGTGAGCATTGTGGTCAAACTACCTTGTCTTAATGCTCATCCTTGAGGTTATTAAATAAGCATTGAGGTTAACCCTTGAATTAAGAGATTCTTTTTTAATTTAACTGAAAAAAAAAAAAGTAAAAGTCATCTACAGTTACTTTACCCAGGAACTGGCTGACTTTTGCTGCTCCTCCTGTAGCCTGCTTTGCTAGATGAAGTCCCCTGGTCACAGCTGGACTAACTTCCACGGGTTTTTCTTCTGGTTGAATACGTTCTCGGAGTTTAGAAGCACCTTTCTGGATTGCTTTGCCAGTAAATTCAGCACCTTTAACTAAACCCCAACTCACCCAGGAAGCACCTTTTTAGAGGAAAGAGTTTAATTGCACAAAATTAGGGCTGATTATACCTTTAAACCCTTTGCTAAATGACATCAAAAGGATAAAAAGTGAGGCGTTCAAGATTGAGATCTAACTTTGCACCTGTTACCTGACACCCTGTCTGACAAAAGCCATCTTCCAGTATCTGGATGGTGCACCACTCAATTGGAGTGCAGCGGGCCTCTGCTGTCATCCGCAGGTCTCTGTGACACTCCACAGTGTGCAGCTGACAGGGCTGTGTTTGGTATGCTGAGGCAGTGTTTGGCTAAAGGACCCAGGTATCCTTGTTATTTTGCCTTCCTTCAGGCACCACTTTCCCTCATGAAGTCCACGAGAGAGACACAAAGGGCAACAGCTATCTGGAAACCAAAGAAAAACTGTATCTGAAATGCAGAGGCAAAGCTGCTTGCTTTAGGCTTCAGAAGGCTACAGAAATCTGAGAAAGACATGAAAACGCAAAGCAGGCATAAGAGAACATCTGAGAGAAGCAGAGGGAGAGGGCTAGATGGTTTGGCCATTGCCCCTAACAGTGGGCTATCGCCCTCCGCTTTCTTGGCTCAGGCTTCCCACAGCATGGTTGAAGAGGGCATCAGAGGGAAGGCAGGGTGGTGGGGCCTCTTTCTGCGAGGAGAAAAGGCCTGAGTCAGTGGGCATGTGAGAAAGGGAGTGGGAGAGTGACGAGAGAAGAAAAGACAGCTAAGAAGAACAGTCTCCCCTAAGACGAGGAGGAAAGAGTCACCTAGCCCGCGAGAGCGCTTACAATTTCAAGTGCTGTCTTCTTGGCTGTGCCCTGAAACAGTGAGCTTTAAAAGGTGGACACATAAACTACTCAAGCGTGCTTTTCCAAGGTCTGGGGTTTTCCATGATCACCACAGCTGGTGAACGAGCAAGCATCCAGCAACCACATGAGACGCATACTTGTTTGCTTAGAAGTGTTAGCGACAAACAGTGGCAAGTGGTAAGTGATTAGGAAGATTTTTCTCTCCCAGTTGCACATGGCATCTCTGCCTCCAGCCCCAAGCATGCCCCAGTGTCCTCACCAAGAGCTGGCTCTGGAGGAGGACCAGGTCTCAAAGTAAGGCAGGTAAGCCCCCAGGCAGGAGCGCTAACAATAAAGGGCCTGAGGGCCTCCTTTCAAAAGGAACTGTGTGTGGAAGTGGGTGTGGCTCAGTGGATAGAGCCCCCGTTCACCATATGGGAGGCCCGGGTTCGCGTCCCGAGGCCTCCTTGTGAGGGCAGGCCGGCTGGCGCGGCGCTGTGGGCTGATGCGGCAAGACCTCACAGCAAGGGGGAGATAAGCAGACACAGAGAAGACACGCAGCGAATGGACACAGCAGCACAAGCAGCAAGGGGGGGATAAATAAAATAAAATAAATAAATCTTTAAAGAAAAAAAAAAAAGGAACTGTGTGTGTGTTTCTAAGAGTTTAACTTAAGATAAATGACAATGAAACAAAGAAGAGACCAAGTAGACTAGTTTTTACAATGAAACTCTATCAAAGAAGAGGTGACTGAGAAAAATAAGTGGAAATGAGACAAGTGAAAAGTCACAGGACAATTGAAGAGGAATGTTAGATGCAAATAACTGGCAAGCTGTGACTACCATGAAGAGCACAACACAGCAGGTGAGGTGCTAAAACTACAGACACTGCAACAGGACTCAAGGACGGACAGCATTACTTTGCTGACAGCTATTAAGGTCTGAATGCCGTGGAAGATGCCAGCTAGAGCGCGAGCCTGTCAATGTCTGGATCCCATGCACCCGGTTAAGGCCGACATGCGCAGTCCATGAGCATGTGCTGAGCAAATGAGAGGGGGTCAGGCGACTGAAAATTGTCTAACTCAAGCCTAACTAAACCGTTTGAGGAATAAACAGTGCCCTTTTCCTAAAGAAACCTACCATTTATACCTGTTATTAGTACCAAAAGCTCCAAATGACAACTTTTATTTGGTAAAAGGACAACCAAAATCTAAAAAGATACAGAACCTTAATAATTGTATCATAAGAAATATGAGTTTTAGAACATCGATCTTTTCACATTCAGTTTTTGATATTCTATTTCTCCGGTGAAAAGGGGTAAAACTGGCAGAAATGAGATTGTACTGGCAACCTCAGCATGACTACTACTTAATTCCCCACTCAGGACAGGGTTTGATTTGGTTTCCTAAAAGCTAGAAACGATTTACCTGAGCATCTAATCACCCTCTGCCCCTTGGGAGTATAGGTTGCTTGAGTGTGTACTCACTCTTTGATGATGCTTGTTTATTCTAGATACCTGTTATGCTGTTATGGGGTAAACTGTGTCCCCCAAAGGGCATGCTTAGGCCCCGTCCTGCTTGGAAGCAGGGTCTCTGATGGTACCACGCATAAAGATGAGGCCACACTGGATGGCTGGTGCAGTCCTCAGAAGCAGCGGGGATTTGGACACAGACACAGGGAGAAGGCTGTGTGAGGACAGGTCAGAGGCCACAGCGAGCCTGCACCACGCCAAGGCTGCTGGCCAACACCCTACGTGGCCAAGCCAGTGGTCGACTCTGGGCTTCTAGACTCCAGGACTGTGAGACAGTAAACGTCTGCTATTTTAAGCCACCCAGCCCTGGGAAGCCAGTGCAATACCCTCTACTAGAATAAAGATCTCTGCTGGCCTCGCACTCAGCAGACACCAGCAGGCCAATGGGGAGCTGTCTGAGGCAGGATGCTCCAATGGTGGGCTCCACTCTGTTTACTGTTATCAATCCTCTCCCTCTCTCCAAATTAGCTTACTTGCCCCTCCTCTACCTAAAATGTATGGCAGCTGCCTTCTTAGAGTTTAAGTCTGGGCTTCTCACACTAGCATCCTATACAGGTAAATTTTAAGCATGGGATTTAATTTTTCACCTTGTGGAGCAAGTTCATAAAAAAATATAAGACTGTAGCTTTTACTGATCTTCACTTATCCTCTGACAGTGAGCAGGAGCCAATCATGGGCCAAGGTGAATGAGCTCAACTTAGATCCCTAGCTACCCATGTTCATACAGAGCCTGCAAGACTCAGGCAAAAAGAGTCTCTTTGATCAGATCATTTTCCTGGGGTAAATCTTGGATATATTCTGCCTGTTTCTTTTATATTTTATACCTTAATATCCCGGTGAGCTAGTTGTTTTTTATTCTATCTATTAAAAAGAACATAGAGACAAACACTCTGATGGACAGGTAAACAGCTTTACTGTCACCAACTACGAGGGACCTCTAGCTCTGAAGGTACAGGATGAGATGGAGGAGTTTTAGCAGAAGAGACAGAGTTCTCAAGTAGTGAAGGTGGCTTCTAAGTGTTACCAAAGTGCAGGTGTGCTCATTTTCAAATGATTCATTGCTGAGTTCTTCTGAAATCTCTAAAGAACCTTCTTCCAGGATAAGCTGGCTGAGGGATGACCTCGCTCTTCCAGCAGAACCTGTGTGGCATCCATGTGATGGAGAAGAGGCCTAAGACCTTGTGGCAAGTGATATTTTCCAAAGATGGCCCTAAAACAGTGTCCCCTATTCCACCCGTTCTTTGTTCAATGTGCCCTTGACATTTCTCCCATTGAGAGGCAAGGTCTTGAATCTGGACAGGCTTGTTACTTGCTGGTAACCAAGTGATGCTGGATGACTTCCAAGGTATGTCAGAAAAGGTAATGCAGTTTCCACCATTTGCTGGACACTCACACTTGGACCCCTGAGCCCCCAAGAAGAAGACCACCTGAGGCTGCCATGCCGTGGGGAACTCCAGGCATGAGGGTCACGTGTTGGCACACCATTTGGCGGTCCTTGAACTCTCCCAACCCAGATGCCCGGGGTGTGAGTGAAGGAGCCTGCAGGTGACCCCTGCCTTTAAGTTGTTCCAGCTGAGGCCCCAGATGCCATAAAGCAGAGATGAGCCATCCCCGAGGTGACCTTTCTGGAACATATGACCCACAGAATGTCTAGGTATAAACAAATGTTGGCTGTTTTATGCTGTTAAGTTCTGGGTGGTTTGTTACACAGTAGTATATGGAATGAATTTATAGCAGTATAAACTTTAAAAACTTGGGGAATGACCTTTGAATGCAGCTATCTACGTGTATGGGTAACAGGTGAGCTTTCTGAACATTGACCTCCTATGAATAGCTTAGCAGCCTGTAGTTAGGAGGTAGGGTAGGGAGTGGTATGGAAGAGGGAAGCAGTTTCTTCTTCATAACTTTGAAAATCTCTTTCAAGAGTCCATTTTAACTGTTGCAAACACATTTGAAAATCTAGTTTTATCTTTTCTTCTTGTCATAAGCAGTTCTTAGGAAATGCTTTTTTTATTATCACCTAGGTAGCCTTTTTCACTAATTTAATCTTGTTGGGTTTTTTTTTGCTAATGGAAATAAACTTTATTACACCAAGTTATACATAACAAGATACGAACAGTTGTAGTCATTTCCCCCTAGATATTCTAATCAACTTATAGCAAACCCAGAACTGAAGTCGACATAGAACCATAGCATAAAAACTTCCAGGCAACCTTATTAGGTTTGCTAGGTTGCTTTCTCCTGTATTTATAATTTTGCATTTTTCTAACTATTTAAAAATGCAAATTCTAAGCAATGACGAAGTCTTTTCCTCCTCCTAAAGAACATAGATTCAGCGCCTAGTGTACCATGGGAAGGAAACAGGGAGAAAAAACAAACTGTTGTCACTTTGAAAACAAGTGTTTCATCTGACTAGGGGAGATGAACTGTAATGTCTCATCTTATAAAAAGACGGAAAGCCCCCAGAGCCAGCAAAGCAGCTGGGACTGCACATCCTGTTTCAGCCAAACACTCCTGACTGTCCTCCAGCATGAAGGAGGCCTTGTTCTGGGCTGTCCAGTGCTCTTGCCCCCTGGAGATGGCTTTGATCTCTTTCCCCAGCTCGATGCTCGATGACAGCCAGCAGTTCAACACTGCTTGATGCACCTAGCAGTTCCCAGTTCTCTGGGTGTAGCCTAGGATGTCGGCCTGGTCACAGCTGACGTCATCATGGACACATAAAGGAGAATGGACACACAAAGCCAAGCAGAGGGAGGCGGCCATGGGAGCAGGGTCTTTGAGGGCAGTGGTGAGGCAGCTCTGTGGCCCATGCCAGGCTCTCCCGTACTTTCTGTTGTTGATGGCTCAGGCTGCACCAGCAAATATGGTTGTCGTCTTGGTTTTTTATATTGATGGTTTTCTCAGCTTTACACATTTTTATTATTTTAACACAGAGATGGTGACCTGTATTGACAGTCATTTAAATGACAGGTCAAGACCCGTTTATTGGGTCATGAAGTAGACCTATTGAATGGTGATTGGCAATGTTTTTTAAAAACAAAATAGAAGATATAATTCTGAAAGCTACCACAAAGAGTTAAGTGAAATGTTTACCAATTAACATAGAAAGACATATGTCAGAAACGATCATTCGCAATTTAGAAAAATTGATCTGAAGACCTTTTCAACTGCAATTCAGTAACAGGGCCTACTTCCCAAAAAGACCTTGGTTATAATCTCCAGACCTCATGAATGCACTGCTGTGAGGTTAGGGAGTGCTGCTTTGCTCCCGAAGATGTACTGATACATTTTCATTTTTTTGGAGGGGAGGCTAAGGGGTGATCTCAAAGGGGAAAGGAAAAGAATTAGTTTATGTTAGAACTATTCAAATTTGAGGATTCCCAAAGCTTTTCACTACCACTTTTCCCAAAAGTAAAACAAGAGGTCAAGAAGGAACTTATGCCTAACTGACACATGTAATGTTCTACTAGACTATTTGCTTCTATTTTTGTTATTTCTAAACTGGTCATTTAGAACCAAAATACAAAATATTATCTAAGTATTCCCTCATGAATGATATCTTTATTGGGTTCTAAGAAGTTACATATTTATGTATGTTTTACATTTTAGGGGGAAATTAGTGTTACTATAATACCTGACAAAATGTTTTGAGCCACTTTCTCACTCCATTCAGGTAATTCCTTTGCTTTTTCCTCTGATACTGGTTCACAGGGTACAATGTGACTCAGATTAACTTCTTCACTTGAAGTATTTTTAGCCTAAACAACAACAAAAAAAGTTTTAAAATGTGAAACAGTTAAGTACTAAGAGGAGGGTGAAACTGTAAGCATTATATAATAAACTATTAAACGAACAAATACTAAATACAATTAATGAAAATATCTCTAGCCATCCTAGTTACCAGCACATTTTAGAACATAAATACAACACAAGAGTTGCCATGAAGCTGAAAACTGTTCTGGTCTTATATAATAGCCTGCACAATTAAGATTTAAATATCAAGATACTGCCAATGCAGCATTTATCAAATCACATTTAAATTGCCTTTTTTCTTTCTTGCCAAGAGTATGAGTTCCTGCACACAGGTGCCATCTCTAGATACAAGTGTGAGCCTTGTACCCAGGAAGATAGAAAGATACCATTAAATGACTCAACCAGTAAAGAAGCATATATCCAAATTAGTTTTGATATCAAGTAAAAATCTAACCTAAAATAAGTAAAAATATATAAACACAGAAAGACCTGCCATCTCTATATGGAAACAGAGAAGACACAGGAACCTGCACTTTATTAATTTAACAGCTGCTAGGGAAGCTACGGCCAACACCCAAAATCTCAAAGCCAAATTCACTCTAAGAATTTAGGAGCAAGCTAACCGAGAGTTCATAGGTATTATAAAATAACTTGACAATCAAAGTGCCTAAAAGAAATGTAAGGAGAATTATACTTAAAATATAAAATAACATTTAAACAAACAAAATCATTTACTGGGGGCAGGGGTGGGTGGGAGGAAGAAGCCACTACAGGTAAACTCTAAAGACAAATAACTGAGTAAAATATATTCAACTTTTTTTTATCTTTGACAAAGGACCAATGCCCCTACTATATAAAGAACTCGTGGAAATTGAGAAGGAAAGGACTAACAACCCAACAATAAAAATGGGCAAAGGACATGCACAGACAAGACACAGAAAATGAAATACAAAGAACCCCCTAAGCATATCGAAAGAAGCTAATCCTTGCTCACAATAAAACAGGTGCAAATTAAGATATTTTAATATACCATTTTTCATCTGTCGGATGGCCCGAATACAGAAGGGCTGACCACCCACTGTTGTCCAGGCACTCTTGTCCACTGCTGGAGGGAGTACCGCATGGAACAATCCTTAGGGAGGGCAACTCATCAATATTTATCAAAGTTACAAATGCACATATCTTCTGACTCAGTAATCCCACTTCTGAGAAATACTCTAATCAATTACCTGCTCAGGTATTAATCAATGGATCCACAAAGTATTACTGTACTTTGCAATGGCTGATGACAGTATATTTGTGATAGCAAAAAATTGGAACTCACTCCCAGTATCCTTCATTAGGAAACTTGTTAAAGAAACCATGCTACGTATATACAATGAAAGACCATAAAGCTGTAAAATACTGGGGAAGTTTTCCATTTACTGGTAAGGAAAGAGTCCCAGGATTTGTTATCAAATGAAAAAGGTAAAATATAGGACACTCTACATAGTATGTTAATGTTTGCGTAAGAAAGGGAGAAAATTATAATAAAGATTTATATTTGCTTTTGTCTGCCTCACGAGATCCAGGGGAGACGAAATCCTAATAAAGGTGATTGCCTCAGAGGGAATGGTGTACACAGGGACAAAGGTGGGAGCAAAGCTTTTCTATGACTATACCTGTTTACAAAATTTGAATTTTGAAACAAGAAATTAAAATATATTTTAAAATGTAAAGACATCTAAATGATATGGAAAATTTTCCAAATATATTAAGTAAAAGAGCAAGGAGCAAGAGAGTATGTATAGGGAAGCGGGTGTGGCTCAGTGGATAGAGCCCCCGTTTACCATATGGGAGGCCCGGGTTCGCGTCCCGAGGCCTCCTTGTGGGGGCAGGCCGGCCTGAGCGGTGCGGTGGGCTGAGCGGTGCGGTGGGCTGATGCAGCAACCTCACGGCAGGAAGCGGGTGTGGCGCAATGGATAGAGCACCCG
>JAQZBX010077743.1:0-14226 GCA_029593785.1 Cabassous unicinctus
AAATAAATAAATAAATAAATAAATAAATAGCAAACCCTTTGAAAGGGGGAGAGTCTGCTCTCCAAAGTTAAATCTTTAAAATATTTAAATGTCTAGATTAAGAAAAAAAATTCACGAGGGGTACAAATTATCAGGAAAAGATGGTTCAAAAAAATGAACAAAATTAAAGAAAAGAAACTGTCACTGAGGAAACCCAGTTATTGGAAATAATAGTCAAATACATAAAGACAATTCTCCCAAATATGCTTCATGAGATAAAGAAAACATGGACAAAGCAGTAAATGAAATAAAGAAAATATATGAATAAATTTAGAATTTGAATAAAGAGGTTGAAACTTTACAAAGGACAAAACAAAAATTCTGGAGCTGAAAAGTACCATATCTGAAATAACAAAATTCACTAGGTTGATTCAAGGTAAATTTAAACCAAAAAAAATAAACAGAGGATTTTAAATATAGGACATTTTAAGGTTTCCTGTTTGAAAAGCAGAAAGAAAAAAAGGATGAAGAAAAAGGAATAGAACAAAGAGATCTGTTTTATTGAGAACATATCAACCAAGTGAACTGATGCATCATGGGGGCCCAGAAAAAAGAAGAGAGAAAGAGAAAGGGGCAGAAAGAATATTTTAAGAAGTATTGGCTCAAAACTTTCCAAATTTCATGAGCGATGTGAATATAAACACCAAAGAATTTTAAAGAACTTCAAATAAGATAAACTCAGAAAATCCCTAATAAGACAATTTATAATCAAACTGATGAATTCCAAAAGGCAAAGAATGAATCTTGAGAGTAGCAAGAGAGAAATGACTTATCATGTACATTTAATGCTAAATAAGAATAACAGCCAATTTCTTATTAGAAACCATGGACAATAGAAGGCAGAGTTATGACATTATGTAAAATGCTAAAAGAAAAAACTACTAACAAGAATTAATATCTGGCAATAATTTCTTTTAAAATCTGAGGGATAAATTAAGGCATCCCCAGAAAAAAACAAAGCTGAAGGTGTTTGTTACCATTAGACTTGTGCTTCAAGAAATGTTAAAGGGAATAATTTAGGTTGAAAGGAAAGGATCCTAGGCATTAGCTTGAGGCCATATGAGGAAATAAAGTTCTTTAGGAAAGGAAAGTACATTGTTAAATACATTACTCCATTTTTTAAATTTCTTAGATGATTTAAAATACAAATGCATAAAAATAATTATTAATTTATATTTGTTCCCTAATGAAAGACATGAATATATACATTCAAGAATACAATGAATCCCAAAAGAGCATAAAATCAAAGCAAACCATGCCAAGACACACTGTAGTAAAAACAAATGTACCAGATGAGAAGAAAATTCTGAAAGCTGCAAGAGAAACTCAATGTTTTATATTCCAGGGATCACCAATAAGATGAAATCTCATCAGGAACCCTGGAGCCAAGAAGACAGAAGGACAAAAATATTTAAATTGCTGAAAGAACATAATGGCCAACTGTTAGGATTCTCTAGGAAAATAGAAATGACAAGAGATATTTGCAAATATTAAGAGATTTAATAAAATTGTTTCACACAACTATGGGGATGAACAAGTCCAAATTCCATAGGACAGGATACAAGCCAAGAAATCCAATGAGTCCTCCATGAGTTCCCCAGGAGAAGCTGGATATCTGACTTACAGATGAAAACTCTTTCACTGAATGCTGAGACCACTTCTCTTATGAAGGCCTTTGACAGGTAGGACGAGACAATTCTCATTACTGACGGTAACTTTCTCACTTGATTGTGGATGTAATCAGCTATTGAATCAATCAAATCACTGCTAATTTAAGTCCATAAAATGTCTTCACAGTACAGTTAGGCCAGTGCTTCATTGACCAAACAGCTGTGCATCATTACCTGGCCAAGTTGACACATGTACCAAACTATCACAGTACAACACTTATCAACTTGGCAACCATACATCTTAAACCCACTTACTCTCTGAATAAAAATAATACCCGGCATATTTTTTCAACTAACAATACACAACCATCCTGTGTACAACTGGAAGTGCACTAAATCCTTCCAGAATAGGGTGCAAGTCCTTGGGTAATATTCACTCTTAAACTTGACATCCTATAACTTAAATAATATAACATGAAACAAACACACCTTATGTCATATAAAAGTGGATAATATAGGGAAGAAAACAAAGATATTTGTTCTATGTATATATACAAAATGTTCATTAAAAAACAAGGAAAAATATTCATGACCATTACAGTCCTGTTTCTGTAACTGTTCACATGATAGTAGTTCATATTT
Source organism: Cabassous unicinctus (assembly GCA_029593785.1). Taxonomy (NCBI): domain Eukaryota; kingdom Metazoa; phylum Chordata; class Mammalia; order Cingulata; family Chlamyphoridae; genus Cabassous; species Cabassous unicinctus. The sequence goes on from JAQZBX010077743.1 coordinate 2,292, forward strand.
ATCACTACCTTCTTCTACTACCCATTCCATGTTCCCTTTACCCTCAGCAAGCACCTCTGCTGGCTGTGGTTCTTTTCCCAGTGGATTGACATAAACTTTCATCCCTTAAGTTTCTGAGCCAATTGGTATTCCTGCCTGGATTGGGTCTTAATAGTTTTCCATTGACTTTAATCACAGGCTTCGTAGTACTATAAGACACCCTTGGGGATTGATTATATTCTAGACAAACTGTTATTACCTCCATTGTGCAGTTGGATTACTGATTTCCTTTAATAGTCAGGATCAATCACCCCACCAAACACAATAATTCCCTTCTTTGCCTGTTGATTCAGACATGAGAAGATGACAGTAGCCAGATGGCAGTCTTAACATCCAGTTTAATGGAATTGTTGTTGTGTTCACTTGCTGAAACACTCCTCCTTTTGGAACTAAGAACTGTAGACCAGGAAAGATTAAGGTTGCAGGGATAGGGAACAAATAATGCCCTAGTGGATCACTAGGGGTAATTGTGAGTGATGCGCCTCCCATATCCACTTCTTGATTTCTGGACCCATGAATCCTGGCTATGGGGGAAACTGCACAATAGTGTGGAGACTGATTTACAGCATACCCACCCTCTAGAAAAGCATTTCTCCAGCCCTGCAAGGTATTGCCACCTAGGTGGCACTGTAATTGAGTTTTCAAAAGGCCATTCCACTGTTCTATCAATCCATCTGCTTCAGGATGATGAGGAACATGATAAAACCAGAGAATTCCATGAGCATGTGCCCATTCCCACACATTTTGCTATAAAGTGGGCTCCTTGATCAGAAGCAATGCTATGTGGAATGCCACGTTGGTGGAAAAGACATTTGATAAGTCCATTGATGGTAGTTTTAGCAAAAGCATTATGTACAGGGAAGGCAAACACATATCTGGAGAATGTGTTTATTCCAATTAGAACAAATCACTACCCAACATAAAGGATGTGATCTTTGTAATCAACCTGTCACCATGTAGCAGGCTGACCATATTGGAGAATGATGCACTATCAGAGGCTGGGTGTGGTTCCCTGCTCTTGGCACATTGGGCAGGTCAGCCTAGGTTAGGGGTAGCCCATGTTGCTGAGCCTATGCATAACCTCCATCCTTACCACCATAGGTAATTTGTTCATGGGCCCATTGGGCTATGACGAGAATGGTTGAGTAAAATGACGGACTGTTATCCACAGATATCCACAGAATGGACCCTCTTATCCACACGATTATTAAAACCTTCTCTTCTGAAGTCACCTTCTGGCAAGCATTCACATGGGACATAAAAATTTTCATGTTTTTGGCACACCCAGAAATATCTATCTGCATACTTCTTCACCAGACCTCTTTGCCACCAATTTTCCAACTATGTTTCTTCCAACTCTCTGACCATCCAGCCATATGACCAGCAACAGTCCATGAATCAGTGTACAAATGTACCACCATCCATTTCTCCTTCCAAGCAAAATGAACAATGAGGTGCACTGTTCAAAGTTCTGCCCACTGGGAGGATTTCCCCTTACCATTGTCTTTCAGGGATGTCTCAGAAAGGGGACTGCAATACAGTAGCTGTTCACTTTTGGGTAGTACCTGCACATTGTGAAGAAATATCTGTAAACCAGACTTAAGTTTTCTATGCCTCAGTCAAAAGCCTTTAAAGAACTCCCCAAGAGGCCCAGTCCACAGAAGAAAGAGAAGGTAATTTGGCAGGAGTGGTGACCATGGGCATTTTGGCCACTTCTTAATATAATTTACTTGTTCCTTCAGGACAAGCTCTTGCCTTACCTTGTATATACCACTTCCACTTTATAGTGGAGTGCTGCTGTGCATGTGCAACTTTATGGTTTGTTGGATCAGGGTATATCAAGCTCATGATAGACAACCAAGGGCTCATGGTAATTTGGTGGCCCGTAGTTAGGCATTAAGTCTCTACTAAGGCCTAATAGGCCAAAAGCTCTTTATCAAAAGGAGGGTAGTAATCTGCAGAAGATTTCAGAGCCTTTGCTCCACAATCCTAAGGGGGCTGTTTTGTGATTTCCCTATAGGGGGTCTGCTAAAGGATTGGGAAAATAGTGTATCAAAACCCATGGGACACCATAAAGGCACTGTTGAGTGGGAAGTTTATAGCCCTCAATGGTACATTATAAAAGAAGAAAGAGCTAAAGTTGAAGATTTAACTGCACACCTGGAGGTAATAGAAAAAGAACAGCAAACTGGTTACAAACAAAGATGAAGGAAAGAAATAGTAAAGATCAGAGCTGAAATAAATGAAATCAAGAATAAATAAACAATAGGGAGAATCAACAAAACCAAAAGTTGACTCTTTGAGAAGATCGTCAAAATCCACAAACCCTTGGCTAGATTGACAAAGGGTTGATATTCATTCTGAAAAGAATCGATTATGAAAAAATCCATTTATAGTAGCAAATAAAGAAATCAAATATTTAGGAATAAACTTAACCAAGGACATAATGAATCTGTATTAGAAAACTACAAACCATTGCTAAAAGAAATGGAAGCAGAATTAAATAGATGGAAGGAAATTCCATGTTCCATGGATTGGAAGACTAAATAACTTTGAGATGTCAATTCTACTCAAACTGATTTAGAGATTCAACACAATTCCAATAAAAATCCCGACAGCCTTTTTTGCAGAATTGGAAAAACCAATTACCAAATTTACTTGGAAGGGTAAGGGGCCCTGAATATCCAAAAGCCCTTAAAAAAGAACAAAGTTGGAGGACTCCCACTTTGTGAATTAAAATCACATTACTTACATACAATGTTAAAAACAACATGGCACTGACATTAAGACAGACATATTGACCAATGGAACCAAATCAAGAACTGAGAAATAGACCCTCACATCTACACTCAAGTGATTTTTAAAAAATATATATTTTTATTTTTTTAAAGATACTTAGATTACTCAATTGTTACACAAAAAATATATAGGGATTCACATATGCCCCACTCTCCTCACCTCCCATACTAGCAAGCCTTCCCAGCTGGGCCAGAACAGTCTATTAAATAAAATTGTGCTGGGGGAACTGGATAGCCATATCCAAAAGAAAGAAGGAAGACCCCTATTTCACACCATATACAAAAATTAACTCAAAATGGATCAAGGACCTAAATATTATATTTAAGTCTACAATGATAAATCTCCTAGAAGAAAATATATGCAAATATCTTCAAGATCTTGTGGTAAGTAGTAGTTTCCTAAACCTTACACCCAAAACATGAAAAACAAAACAAAAAAATAAGTAAATGGGATATCCTGAAAATTAAACACTTTTAAACTTCAAAGGATTTTGTCAAAAAAATGAAAAGGCAGCTGACTAAATGGGAGAAAATATTTGGCAATCACATGGTTTAGTATCCATGATATATAGTGATATCATACACTTCAACAATGAAAAGACAGACTACCCAATTTAAAAATGGGCAAATGACTTGAAAAGACAGTTGTTCAAGGAAGAAGTACAAATGACAAAGAAACACATGAAAAAATGCTCAACATCACTAGCAATTAGGGAAATGGAAATCAAAACTACAATGAGAATTCATTGCACACCTATTAGACTGGTCACTATTAAAAAGTCAGGGAACTGTAAATGTTGGAGAGGATGTGGAGAGATAGGAATGCTTATTCACTGTTGGTGGGAATGTAGAATGGTACATTCACTGTGGAGCACTGTTTGGCAGTTCCTAAGGAAGTTGAATATAGACATACCATGTGACCCAGAACTACCATTTCTGGGTATATATTCAGAAAACTTGAGAGAAGAGACATGAATAGATATCTGCAAACAGATGTTCACAACAGTGTTATTTACAATAGCCAAAAGTTGGAAACCACCCAGGTGTCCATTAACTGTTGAATGGATAAACAATTGTGGAGTATACACATGATGGAATAATATCCAGCGATAAGAAGAAATGAAGTCATGAAGAATGTGATAACATGGATGAACCTGGAGGACATTATATTGTGTAAAGCCAGACAGACACAAAAGGACAAATACTGTATGATTGTCCTATTATGGACTAAATATATTATGTAAACTCATGGAATTAATAATTCTGTTAGTAGAAAATATAAAGATAGTAGAGAATAGAAAGGTTATGGTTAATCTGTGCATAACTCATTGAAATGTTTTTAAATCTTTGTAAATGAATGTTAATGGTGATAGCATATCATGCTGTTTGTGACTAGCAGAGAAATTCCATGATTATGACAGTGGTTTTAAGGGAAAGCCCAAGGACATAGGTATTACCAGAAGGAAAGCTAAAATATGTAATTTGGGACGTATAACACAGTGAAACCTCATGTGAAATATGAATATGGGTGATATTGCATATATAAGATTGTTTTTACAAAATATAAATCAACTAGAGAGAAGGAAACAGAATATCAGTTATGTTAAAAAATTATCATTGAGGTGTACAAGATTTTTATATATTATATCTGTAAGTTCATTGCCTGTGTATTTTAGATTGAACTGTATTCCAGATATGACCTGCAATATGTTCTACCATTTGACAAGATGCTTTGTCATATTCTTGCTAATGTCATTTTGATCATGAAAGTTTTATTACCATTTGACTGAAATTTTCTATTTTTGTATTTCTTTTATTGCTTACAGTGTTATATCTAAGCATCCCAATCTTAATACATGGTCATAAGATATTGTTCTTACAATATTTCTAGCATTTTAATAGTTGTACCCCTTATCTATAGGGTTATAATCCATTTTTGTTAAATTTTTGGGTTTGATGTGATAACAGAGACTAAGTTCTTTTGCTGGCCTTTATATATCCAGTTGTTCCAGCACCATTTGTTGGAAAGACTATTATTTTACCTACTGACTTGTCTTGGGCCCCTTGTGGAGAATAATTGTGCATAATGTATGTGATTATTTCTGAATTATCAATTCCCTTTAATGATAATATAAAGGGAAGTTTATTCTCAATTTCATTATTTTAACTTATTTTTATTTGCAATTTATGCATTTTTAAGTGTTACAGTTTAGGACAGTACACATACAATGTGTGCTACCATCACCAGCATATATTACCAAAGTTTTTTCATCTTTCTAAAGAGACCTCTGTCCCCATTAAGCAATAATTTCCATTGCCCCCCGCCTCCTGCCTTCCCCTGGTAACCTCAAATCTACTTTCTTCTCTATGAATGATCTTTTTCTATATATTTCATAAAAATGGAATAAAACAATTATGTTTTTTGTCTGGATTATTTTGCTTAGTATAATGTTTTCAAGATCCATTCATGTTGACCATTTATCAAATTTCATTCATTTTAATGAGGCATAATATTCTATTGTTTATCTGTTGATGGACATGAGTTATTTTTAGCTTTTAGCTATTGAAAATAAACCTTTCATAAACTTTGATACTCAAGTATATGATTCCTGTTTTCAGATTTTGGGGTACGTATCTAGGAGTGGAAGTGCCAGGTCATATGGAATTTGTTGTTTGCTTGTTGAGAAAATGCTGAGATGTTTTCTTCAGCCATTACATTACTTTGCCTTACAACCAACAAAGTAAAGTATTCCAATTTCTCAATAGCCTCATCAAAACTTGTCATTTTGCATTTTTAAAAATAATAACCATCTGAGTCATTCTAAAGGAGGATTTCACTGTGATTTTGATTAACAGTTCTTTGCCCACATTTTAATTTAGTACTTTGTCCTATTGTTGTGGAATTGTAGGAATTTTAAAAAAATTCTTTTATTAAAGAAGTTGTGAGCTTACAAAACAATCATACATAATGTGCAGAACTCTTAAATATCACCCCTCCACCTTCACCTTGCATTGTTGTGGAAAATTTGTTACATATTATGAAAGAACATCATCAAAATATTACTTCTAACCATGGTCCACAGATTACATTTGATGTATTTTTCTGACTTTCCTTGTTATTCGCACCAAGTACTAGCATTTTACATTTGTTATAGGTCAGGAGAGAATGCTCTCATATTCGTACCGTTAACCACAGTCTATCACTGACCACATGGTTCACTGTGTTATATGGTTCAATGCCTTGTACAAACCATCAAGAATGTAAACTCAGCGGCTCTCAGTTTCATCGCAGATTTGTGCTATCATACTTTTAGACAGTGTTTTCATTACTAGAAAAAGATATATATATATATTTGTGTTGTTTCTTTTATTAAACCTCTTATTTAACATTTCTGATTACCTTCATTTGTTCCTGTGAATTTGTGTTTTCATTCATTGTCATTTTTTATTTTAATATAACTTTGTTCCTACCTCCTGATATTGTCAAATATATTTCAATTCTATATGTTATAAACTAATTTTTCTACTTCACTAGGAATAATGAAGCCACAAATTGCATCAACAGTGAGATGTTTTTACCATAAGTTTAATAAGAATTAATAAATGACCATATCACATACAGGCAAGTAGGTGTGTGAATAAAATGCTGTTGGCAGGAGTACAAATTTGCCATTATTTTGGCAAAGCTAATTGGTGGTATTTACAAATATATAAAATCTACTTTATCAATTGCTATCAAGTAATTTATTTAAGAAACCTATTTTCATATGTGAGCAAAAATGGAGGTACAGTAATAATATTCAAAATATCCTTGAAACTTAAGAAGAATGTTGTTCTTGAGAACTGTCTATTGGTTATTCTATTTCATATAAAATTACATTGAAAGAAGAGGTTGAAATTCATGCAGACTTGTTTTGCACATACTTGTCAAGTCTCACATGATTCAATCTTGTTGACACTATTTTAGATTAATGATACATATTAAGTCTCACACTGAAGTCCAATACACAACCAACCCAGACAACAGTTGTTAAAATGTATGTGCAAAGAAATGTCTGGATATAAGTGTCTCCTAGATCACCTACTAAATGTGTTTTTGTTCCTCTGGTTTTCACACAGCTCACACAGTTCTGTAGTGACTGATTCCATTTTAAAACATCACACAGTTTTCTTCACTTGTCTACTGATTGATTATCTTTTAGTTCCCTATGTGATTTTCCACCAACAGTTGTATAAGCCCAGATTGATTTTTAAAAAGTGTTTTTAAAAAGGTAAAAGATAAACAGGAAGGTATAATGACTGGGAAGGAAAGACCTACTTTTCTTAGCATGGAAAGTGAACATATAGGAAGACCTTTAGAATTTATTGTAGATTTCTTCTTGATACAACTGGCAAAAAAGGTGCAAACCAGGGAAGTTTAAGGCATGTCCTCAAACAGGGAGCTGCTTACTTTTTGGCATAACTTTACGCTCTTACCAAGTTTCCTATTTTCCTCTGGGCACTTGGGTAGAGAAACAAACATAAATGGAATCCAAAAATCAAACCAGCTGTTGTCATTAGGAATATTCCCCACTGCTTCAATGTTTCCACACCTGTCTCCCGCTGTCACATGAAACTGAAGTACAAAGCATTGTCACTGCTGCAGGATGTGTTGCCCACAGAACCTGGCTGATCTTAACATTGTGCATGATTGTTTTGTGAACTCACAACTCCTCTAACATAACCATATATATATTATTTATAAAATCAAACACCTGGTTTCCTGTTGTGTTTTAATGTTGGCTGTACCTGTCTCTCTCTTGCACACCAACCTACGGCATCAATATTCTCAAAGTCTTAGGCCATTAAGACATTTTGCTCTTCTCCTACAGACTGCTGATTTGGCTAGAACAACAACAGAAAATCAGTGCCAAGACCAAAGTTCTGGATATTTTTTAAATGAAATTTAAACAGGAGGGCAATAAAGGACACACAGCAGTCATTGTTGTTTGGATCAACACACTCTCCAATATGCAGAGCATTCATGTAAACCCACCAAAAGAGGATGTCATAGCAGGTCTCCCCTATTCCCTGAAACACTGGTTTCTTAAAATTAGTTTTTTTTAGTTTTTTTTTTTTACAGTTGTACACAGCTATTAAATGTTACATTGTCTAACAGTACTGCCAATTTTAAAACACACACCACAGGTAGGAAATTTGCTGAAAGGGCCAGGGATACCTCTCTGGGGGCACTTGGGAGTGTACCTGGAAACTGCAACCTGCTGTGCTGTTCAGTACCTAGATCTTTTGCATCTTCAATGCAAAGTTAAGTGTAGGAGCTAATCAAGACCAAAATTCAGTTCTAAGTAATACCCTTTGCGATCAAGGGGGAGCACTAATGAATCACAGGTAAACAGGAATTCCATAAAACACTAGCCTGAGAATTGATTTTTTTCAAGATTGAAAACTTCAGCTTCAAAAAATCACATTAGCTTTTTCCTGAATAAAGCTTTCTCCCCATAACTGTCTTTAAAGCTTCCTTTATCTGCTTGTTTCTAAGACTATAAATTATAGGATTCAAGAAAGGAGGGACTATAGGATAGAACACAGAAATGAGCATATCTTGAATTGTGGATGAGCTGGAGGTTGGCTTCACATGCACTACAACAGCTGAGCTGAGAAAGACGGTCACCACAAGGATGTGAGGGACACAGGTGGAAAAGGCCTTTTCTTGCTCACCCCTGGTGGGAAACTTGAGCACAGTAGAGAATATGTAAATATAAGACATGGTGATGAAGGCAAAGCAGCCACCAGCAACCACCACCATAGAGATAAAAATTAAAATTTCATTGTTTAATGTGTCAGAGCAGGAGAGCTTCAGTAGAGAGGGGATATCACAAAAGAACTGATGGACTACGTTGGACTGACAGAAGGGCAGCCGGAATGTGTTGCCAGTGTGGAATCCTGAGTAGGCCAGACCACTGAATACAGAGGCCAGAGTCATCTGGACACAGACCTGAGGGATCATGACCACAGGGTACTGGAGTGGTTGGCAGATGGCCACATAGCGGTTGAGGGCCATGATGGTCAGGAACAGCAACTCTACGTAAGCAAACAAAAGTACAAGAAAGACCTGAGCTGCACATCCCGCAATGGAGATTGCCGTGTTGTCAAGCAGGAAGATGACACATGCCTTGGGGACTGTGACAGAAATGTAGCACATGTCTAACACAGACAGATTCTTAAGGAAGAAACACATGGGTGTATGAAGTTTCCAATTGAAGGTGATCACTGTGACAATGAGAAGATTCCCCATCAGGGTTGCCACATACATCAGTAGAAATAGCATGGCATGTAAGACTCTGAGCTCCCACACATCAGAAAATCTTGTGAGGAGGAATTCAGTCACTGTGGTGGAGTTGGTCATCTTAGGAAGATTTCCCTTGGCCATGAAGAGTCAAACAAATAATCCCTAAGAAACAGGGAGGACCCACACATAGAAGGAATTAATCAAAGCACATATATTGCCTCACATTAATCCAATTTTATTTTTTCTAATTTGTTTTAGTTAATAGGACATAACATAATGTTTCCTCTTGCTCCTTTTGGTCACCCTGCTTTTAATACTAGTTTCAAGGATGGGGAGCAGTAAAATATAGTATATACAAACTTGTGCCTATGTTTGTATGAAATCTACTTGAAGTTAAAGCTTTGCCTGGAAGAATAAAAAGATTTAATATAGGCTATTTCTATGCATCCCTGTCTCATTAGTCATTTCTATGAATGTTAACATATATGATAACATGATGACTTTGTAGAATCTGAGTAGAGATCAGAGGGACTATTTATTCAGAACTTATCAAAATATTACAATCCATTATAATCCATTCCCTGACCAATAAATGGCTCCCATTAAATACCATCATGTTTCTCATGCTTTTCCACCTACTCCTTGCAGATACATTAGTTTTTAGTTTTCTCTCTTCAAAAGAATCAATTTCAACTCTTGATATGTAAATATTACCTGTGGGAAAAATATTTATATATTAATAATATCAGGTTCCCTAAATGTAATATATTTATTCTTCTATTTTGTGTCAAATTCTGTTATCTTTTCCCATAAAATCTGAATGTGTTTCAGAACTTGAATAAGCTAATTTTCTAGAAAGGCTTTGCTTGATATGTGGGTCATTAATGGTTGTTATACTCACACCTGATTCTTTCATAAAGCTGCTTTTCTTAATCAGCCTTAGCGAGACACTTGCTTAATCCTGAAGTGTTGAATGTTTTCCTCTGAAGTTCCTTCAGCTTTGAATCATATTTTAATGCATGTCATCAAAATGGGAATGGCTTTCCTGGTTGCCTTGAAATTGCAGAATATGCATTTTCAGACTTGCTTATCTAGCACTCTCTAATTCTCAGTGTTGATGCACTTCACATTCCTGCTCTGTGTTCCCTTTTCTCCTGACAAATGTAACTATTTCTAGAGAAGCTCTGCTAACTGTAAGCAGGCAGGACTCCTGTCACTCTCAAACTGTCCTCCTGATCTCAAGAATAAAAGCGTTCTGTCTCTGCTCCTCTATTTCAGGATCCTTCAAACAACTACGTCAATAAGGAGTTGTTCTTGTTTTATACAAACATGTTTACTGAAAAACTACCAATAGCATTGTATGAAGAATCTGATTGAAAATAGCTAACTTCTCTGTTTATAAGAAGCTCTAACCAATTTAAGCCAGATTCACGCAGAATTTGAAATCTTAAAAATAACTGCTTAATTTTTTCTTCGCTAAATTCCATATGACTTCTTCTGTATTGCAAAAATGCAACATAGTTTCACAGTTGGAAACAGAGTGATTATATTTTATTATTTCACAATCACCAATCAATTGTAAGTTTCTAGCTTGAATTTATAAAGTATCAGCAGAGCAGAGTTAAATCTTTGCAGACTACAGAAGATATATTTTATATCTTGAGTCTACCATGTATTTGCTATGTATGTAGAGCTTCATATATATTTTGACTCTTAATTTCCTTTTCTGTAAAATTTGTAAAAAACACCTACTTCATGAATTTAATATTTTTAAAAGTAATTAAAGATTTTCATAATGCTAGCAATGCTAATGAAAAAGAAATAAACAAATAATAAATTTTTTAAAAAGGAGGGGTTAAGCAGTACATTCCTTCCATCTCAAATTCATATTGCTCTTATTTTTTTTCAAGAGCAAACCCAGAAGTAAAGGAATACCAGCACTCTGAATTTGATGACACATTTTTCTTTTAAAAGAAATATGACAACATAAAATGTTAAGTACATGTAAATAGAGATTGCAAAACTAAGACTATTATTAAATATTATACAGGTTGCAGAAGGATAACTTGCAGAGTAATGTTCTCCTGGTATAACTAGGTTATTACACAAGTGTTCATATACATCAAATCATAGAGGCAAATGATTTTTTGCCTTTTCTACAAAGACCTAAAGAATTAGAAGTCATATTTTGATAATTAATATATTAATTTGTTCATTTACTGATTTCAACATACTTGTAATCTTTCATTTATTTATAATATCTATCTTTATCAATATTTTAGGGTGAATTATGTACAGGCATTTGTCTGGAAGCTGTGGAACTCAAGTATGAACAATGCTTACACAGTTTTCATGATACTATAAGAAAGTCCTAGAATTACACCTGAAGTAAAAGGGGTCATGTGCACTATTTATTTTTATGACAAGGATTCACTTATTCACTATGTAATACCGACTGAATATAGCAGAGTTCTGGGTAAAAGAAAATATGAAAATAATCACTAAAGTTAATTGATTTATAATAATACTCCAAAACCATTAATAATATTCTTTTTAGGTAAAACACATCCCATCAGAATTAGATCTGTTTAAGTGTAAATTTAAATTAGCATTCTGCATACTGAAGCTCTGGTCAGTTTGCAGAGGTGCTCCTGCCCCTGCTCCATTTGGTGCTGAAACCAGCTCATTCTTTGATTCCATGAACAGCTATCAATTCTGCTAAAACTGCTTGAACTGAGTTAATTATTGCATTTAATGAAAAAGAAGAAGTTTGCCTCATTGTGTGGGTAGCTTTTATAATTTTATATAT
>JAQZBX010077744.1:0-14227 GCA_029593785.1 Cabassous unicinctus
AAAAAAACTTTACCTAGACTGACAAAGAAAAAAAGAGAAAGGACACAAATGACTAAAATCAGAAATGAAATGGGGAGCATTAATAATGATCCCCAGAAATAAACAGGTATATGAGTGGATACTATGAAAATTGTATGCCAACATATTAGAAAACCTAGACGACATGGAAAAATTCCAATAATATAAAAATATAAAAAGCATAAAAATGTAAAATATAAAAATACAAAATATAAAAGCATAAAATATAAAAAATACAAAAACACCTATACTGATTCAATATTAGACAATCTCAACAAATCAGTACAATTAAAGAGACTGATTCAATAAATACATCCCCTGAATAATAACACCAAAAAACAAAACCAGATGGTTTCATTAATTTTTACAAATGATCCAAAAAGCATTAAAAACAATCTTTCTCAATTTCATCCCCAAAATTAAATGCTATGGACAACTCACTAACTAATTCTTTGAAGCCAGCATCAATTTATTACCAATGTCACGCAAAGACAGCATAAAAAATTACAGACCAATATCCCTTATGAAAATAGATGCAAAAATGCTCAACAAAATTCCAGCAAACTTATTCCATTAGCTCATTGAAAGAATTATACGCTATGTTCAAACTGAAATTATCAAAAATATGCAAAATCATTACAACATAAGAAGATAATTTAATGTAATGTACCCCATTAATAGAACACTGGGAAGAATGCTTGACAAAATCCAGCAACCTTCTTGATAAAAATACTTAGAAATCCATGAATGTAGGAAATTACTACATTATGATAAAAGGCTTATATGATAAATGCAGAGCTATCATCATACTAAATTGTAAAATCCAGAAAACTTCTCCCTAGAACAGGAACAAGGCAAGGATACCCACTGTCGCCAATGCTATTTAACATTGTACTGGACATCCTAGCCAAAACAATTAGGCAAAAAATGATATAGAAAGCATTCAAATTGGAAAGGAAGAAATAAAATATTTCTTATTTACAAATGAATTGATCCTGTATGTAGAAAATCCTGGAAAATCTGTAACAAAGCAAATTGAGCTAAGAAACAAATTTAACAAAAATTCGAGGGGTAACAAGATCTATGCACAAAAATCAGTGATGCTTCTATACACTTGTAAGGAAATCAAATCTTGTAATCAAACCAGCATGATACTGACACAGGGATAGACATACTGAGCAATGGAATTCATTGGAATGGAATGGAATTGATACTTCAGAAATAAACCCTCACTATGGCCAATTGATTTTTATAAGGTTGCCAAATTCATTCAATGGCATGAGAAAATTCTCTTTAAAAATTGATGTTGGGAAGACTAGATATTTATATGCAAAAGAATGAAGGGGTATCCCTTACCTCACACTAGCACACAATACTTAACTGAAAATGGACCTAACAGTAAGATCCTAAGTGATACAACTACTAGAAGAAAACACAGGGAAACATCTTCAGGACCTTGTGTTTGACAAAGGTTTCTTAAAATTTACACCAAAAGCAGAGCAAGAAAAAAAAAAATACATGAAAAGGAATCCAACAAAATTAAAAACTTGTGCATTGAAGGACTTTATCCAGAAAGTAATAATATTAAAGTGCAGAATGAGAGAAAAGACTTAGAAAACACTTATCTAATAAGGTTTAATATCCAGAAATTTAAAGAAAACCTACAACTCAGCAACATAAAGACAGAAAAATAATCCCATTTTAAAAGTTATGCAATAGTACTGAACAATCTGAGGAGGAAATCAGGGGGAAAATTCCATTTCCAATAGCAAAAAAAGTACTCAAATACCTTGCAATTAATTTAACCAAAGAAGAACAGGACCTATATGCAGGAAACTACAAAATAATGTTAAAAGAAATTTTAAAATACCTAAAGAAATTGAAAGGCATTCTGTGTTCATGGGTTGGAAGAATAAATATCGTGAAGATGTCAGTCTTACCCAAACAGATTTATAGATTCAATGCAACACCAATCAAAATCCCAACATCTTACTTTACAAAATTATAAAAAGCAACTATCAAATTCATATGGAAGGGAAAGTGTACCTGACTAGAGAAAAGACTTCTGAAAAAGAAGAGCAAAGTGGGAGGAATTTCACAGCCTGACCTTAAAACATATTACAAAGCTACAGCAGTCAAAACAGCATGGTAGTGGCATAAAGATAGACACATCGATCAGTGGAATAGAATTGAGAATCCAGAAATATATCTGCACCTATACAGTCAACTGGTTTTTGACACACCTACCAAGATAATGTTAATGGGACAAAGCAGTCTTTTCAACAAATGGTGCTAGGACAACTGGATATCTATAACCAAAAGAATGAAAGAGGACCACTATCTTACACCCTAAACAAGAATCAACTCAAAAACAATCAAAGACCTATATATAAAAGCCAGGACCATAAAACAACTGGAAGAAAATGTAGGAAAACAACTTCAAGACATTGTAGTCCGTATGGGTTTCATGGACCTTATACCCAAAGCACATGCAACAAAAGAAAAAAATAGATAAATGGGACCTCTTCAAAATTAAACAATTTTGCACCTCACAGGACTTTGTCAAAAGGGTGAAAAGGCAGCTAATGCAATGGAAGAAAATATTTGAAAATCACATACACAATAAGTGTTTAATACCCAGGATATATAAAGAGATGTTACAACTCAGCAATAAAAAGACAAACAATCCTATTAAAAAATGGGCAAAAGATTTGAATAGACATTTGTCCAAAGAAGAAAGACAAATGGCAGAAGAAAACACATGAAAAAATGCTCAACATCACTAATGATTAGGGAAATGCAAATCAGAACTTCAGTGAGATATCATTTCACACCTATCAGAATGGTCACTATTATAAAAAGACAGAGAACTACAAGTGTTGGAGAGGATGTGGAGAGATAGGAACACTTATTCACTGTTGGTGGGAATGCAGAATTGTATAGCCACTGTGGAGGAGTGTTTGACAATCCCGAAAGAAGTTGAATATAGACTTGCCACGTGACCCTGAACAGACTTCTGCACTTGGGTGTTCATAGTGACATTATTCATGATTGCCAAAAGATGGAAAAAAACCAGGTGTCCATCAATAGATGTATGGATAGACAAACTGTGTTATATTCACATGATAGAATATTATGCAGCTATAAAAGAAATGAAATTGTAAGGCATATGATGGATGAACCTGGGGGACATTATGTTGAGCGAAGCAAGCCAGACACAAAAGGACAAATACTGTATGTTTGCATTACTGTGAAACAAATATATTGTGTAACATATTGTATGATTCAAGAAAAAAATTATATGTGTCCAGTACATTTAATCAAGAATTGGATTTTTATTCAACAGTGTTTTCTCTTTACTTTTTAATTGTTTATATTTTCAATTATTAAATGTACAAAATAAAATTAATAAAAAATAAAATTAAAAAGAAAAAGTTGTGCAAGTCTACAAATGAACAATAATTACATGAAAAGATACCCTATATCATAGGCATTAGGGAAATGCAATTCAAAAATAGAAAGATCATTATATACCAAAGAAAATCTTTATTTTAAAAAATGTAAAAGGAAAAGTGCTGGAGAGGATGTGCACAAATAAGAAAACTCATTCATTGTTGTTGGGAATGTAAAATAGGCCAGTAAATGTGGTTTTGGCATTTGCTTAGAAAGTTAGGTGTAGAATTTCCACATGTCTTCGCAGCCCCACTTCTAGGTATATGCACCAAGAAACTGAAATCAGTGACAATTACAGATATTTTCACAGTGATGTTCAGAGCAACATTTTTCACAACAGCAAAAAACTGGAAGAAACCTAAGCATCCACCATCAGACAGCTGGATAAATAGAAGATGTTATACATGCACATATATTATGCTTGAGTTCATGTGTTAACTTGGCTAGGTTATGATGGCCAGGTGTTTGGTCAGACAAGCACTGTCCTGATTGTTACTCTGAAGATATTTTATGGATTTAAGCCATTATTAAATTGATGCATCTATGGCTGATTATATCTACAGTAATTTTTATCATTGATTGACAATTCCATTATTTTAAGTTGCATATCTATTATATATAATGCTACCACTCATATTCTTGTACATATCTATTCAATAATTAGGGATTTTATTGTATTTCTACCTTGACTAATGATGTTGAATTTTACCTTTGAGAGAATGCAATTTGGAAAATACAGCAGAATGTGTTATCTGACTCCAAAGACAGGATTATGCTCTTTGTGCAAACTAATATTTGTGAGTCCCCATTCCTTTGGTGGACACAATTTAAAATATTAAATATTAGTGTGCTAGCTTCAACCAAAGGATAAATACCACCACTGATTTCATTGAAATGGAGTATATAATTCATCCAACTCTTGCTCAAACATTACTTTATAAAATCTAATTTTTTTCTCCTTCCCTTCTAACTTCAGAGTTTCAGCTCATAATGAGGATGCAATTTGTTGATACCATTGACTGATTTTAATAAACCCATGCCCTTTGCATATACTCATATTACCTCTTTAGACACAAGTGAGGATGAAGAATAATGGAAGTTCATGCCACCGTTCCTTGAAGGTTAAAAATTGACAAAAGTCACTCAGTGATGGGCAGCTACTATTAGCCAGCTGAGAGTTATGCCCATACAAATGGAATGGATTTGGAATTCCTTAACAGATTTTAAAGTGGCAAATGAATATGTAAAAAATCTTCAAATTCACTAAGGCAAATAAAAAAACACTAATTTTTAGCCATCAAATAACTAGAGATTTTAACCGTGTTTTCCATGTTGTTCTGCAAGTGATGAGCGAGGCTTCCTCCCCAACAGCTTTCATGTAGTAAAGTAGTGGGATGTTACAGAAAATCAATTTGCAGTAGGTATCAAGAGCTTTAAAATGTTTATATGGGTTCAAATAAAGACATAAATAGAAATGAAATATTCTAAAATTATTTCGACTATAGCTAATTTTTAAGTTTATCATTGAAATATTTATAATTACTAAAATAGTAACAATTTATTTCAAACCAAAGACAATGTCCATAGAATATTATAAATTGCCAAAGTATATCTTGACAAAATTTCATTTTATAAGATGTCATATAACTTGTTTCCTTAGCTTATCTTTTCACAGTGTAGAACATGAGAAAACAGCCTTTGCATTGTTAGTGCACTTGGAGAAGTTATTTCTAGAGACATGAGTGGGAAATGAGAGGAGTGAAACATTATAGGATGGACTATCACCCCAAGGGTGAGTTATAGATTTGGTTAGTGCTGTGAGCACCTGGGGCTCACTGCTGCAGGGGATCCTCTCAGGAGACAGGCAGGATGAGCCTCAGAAGTATCTATTTAAGATACAGATAAAGAAGAACTTTCTAGCTGCTCTCATTTCCCATTAATCACCCAAAGGTTGTTGACTTTCTCAACAGACTGGTATTCATTTTTCCTTGCAAGCAGCCAACATGCAAAGACCCAAAATCCCTAGTATATTAAGAATTACAAGATACAATTGAAAGTTACTGTCAGGAAACACTTCTTTTAGCTAGTTCTGCAACAATAGCCATCAAAAAAGTTGGGCCAAGAGGATGCATGAATGGGCGTGAAAGATAACTGGAAAACATGCAATTTTGTTTCAATTGTTTGTATTTTTTGGCTGACTCTTAACAAAGTAAATTTACTTATTTTGATGTATTTTTCTGTGAGCTTTACATAGGTATGCAATCATTTAACTACCATCACAACCAAATGCAGAGCAATTTCATCACCCTAAAATGCTTCCTTTGTCTCCTCTGGAGTCAAACCTTTGCTCATATCCAATCCTTGCCAATAACTAATCTCTCCATTTCTATAGTTTTGCCATTTTCACCATGTCATTTAAGTACAATCATAAAATATAAATCCTTTGAGATTGTTTCAATCAGCAATAATCCTTTGATCTTATCCAACTTGTACCATATATCAGTAGTACTTTCTTTTACTTATTTTTAGTTGTTTTTCATTATATGAATATTTATTCATTTAGCCAATGAGAGAAAATTATCTTTTATAGCAAAAGACCCTCAACAAATATTAACAGCTAAGTGTTTATTCCTTCTTTTGGATAACTGATACTTTATACTCATATATTAATATTATAACAAAGCATGTAATGGCCAATAAAAGAGAACCAATCTGATGGCCCAGTCATGTGAGGATGACATCCAAGTCTGTGCTTAGTGAACAGAATAACTCCCTGGTTATGATTACATAATTTGAGAACCTACCATATCAGTTACCAACAGTATGACTTAAGATATTTCCTTAATCTCCATATGCCTCAGTTTCTCTGATGGAAAACTTGGGGATATTAATAGTAGTTGCCTTGCAAAGATTTTGTGTGGCAAGATTGAGAAAAACTGTGTGAATCACTTAGACTGACAGGCATGCCATCATCCTCACCATCATAACAATCTCCATCTAGACCAGTGTTCCAAACCCAGGAAAAGCTATTACCTTTCTCAATTCAATTTTACCAGGAAGGAAAAGGGTAAAGGCATAGTGGGGGTTAGGAAAGGAACACCTCTGTAGTAGTAACAATGGATTAGAAGGTAACTTATAACTTTTAGATCGATTCCTGTACACCAAATAATTCAATATACTTTAGTAGATATTGGAGTCATGGGTATTTTAGACATTAATGTTTTGGGTACTATTTTCACACTGAATATTTTGTCAATGACAGCATTCATATCCCTGTTCCTCAGGCTGTAAATGGCAAGATTCAGGGTGGGAGATAAAAGAGAGTACAACACAGACATAAAGATGTCCAGTGATGATGGAGTTGGAACTATAGGATGCAATGACTCCAGAAGAGAGGAACAAGCTCACCAACAGTGGTATGGGACATGCAGCTGGAGGAAGTTTTGCATCTGTCTTGTGCAGGTGGAACTTTTACCATGGTGGCAAAAATGTGAACATAGGAAGCAACCATTAAAATAAAACACAGGAAAGAAAAACAGCAACCAGCTATAATAAATGAATGCATATTCTAAAACATGTACTCTAGAACAAGAAAGGTTAAACAATGTTGGAATAAAACAGGAACACTGATGCTCAATGTTCAGGTCACAGAAATTGACAGAGAAAGTACCTGCCACATGAATGGAGCCATAGACATAACCACTGAGCCACAATTCAGTTTGTATCTGCACATGGCACCTCTAACCATTATGGAGCCCCAGGACAGAGGATGGCAAATGGCAGCGGAGTGGTCATGTGGCATGACTGTAAACAGGGCATAGTCAAGTTCCAGTGAAAAATACAGGGCAAGAAAACTGTGTGAGACTCATCTTACAAAGAAGATGGAATGGCTGTTGGTCAGAGTTCATGATGGATTTGGAGACAGTGATGGAGAAGAAGCACATATCCATCAAAGGCAAATTCCTCAGGAAGAAATACATGGGGACTGGGAGATGCTGGTCAAGGGTGGTGAGGGTAACTCTGAGGAGGTTCCCTGTGATTGCTGTCATTTAAATGAAGAAGAAAAGTGTGGCATACAGACTCTGTAGCATCCAATCCTGAGGAAATCCCATGGGCAAGATTTCCGTTATTATTGTCATACTTGTAAATTTCTCAGGCATGCTGATGGTTGTGAAAACATAAGAAGGGTGATAATTCACTCATTTATATATATCCTTGGAATGTTCCTTTTTTCTGTCTTTGATTATACTTTACTCTGACAAACATTTTCAAATCATCAGAGTGTCTCCAAAACATTACATCTTGAAAACGATATTCTTTCATGCATGCTAAGTAAGTTATTTTAAAATAGTCATTAAGAGGAAGAATAATTTACAAAATGGTAGCCTACAATTTATGCATAATCTCATCTGTTCAAAATTAGGGTTTCTCTGTCTTTGATAGAAATGATTGAATAAAACAAACATTTTGGACAGAGTGGAGGATTTACATTCGGTTAATGACACATGAAATATTCTTTAGTTCCTTGTGAACTGTTTTACTGATCCATTTGAAAGTGTATAAAGAATTTCAAATATTTATTTTGGTACCTTTCTCTATAGTATTATAACATAGATAATGGGGTGGGATGGGGGAAGGAGGATGACCTAAAGATTCTCTATGCAAATTCTTTCTGAGATATTGATATTGCATATGAAAATGAAATGAATTTTTCACATATTCAAGATCATAACTAAATCACTGACATTTTTAGAGGCTTTAAGTTTAGCAGATCATATATAAACTTCCTTTGAAGAGTTAATATAAAGCTAAAAGTATCAAACATTCTAGTCTGTCCAAACAGTTGTTCAGAAACAGATTGATTTTGAAAATAGTTTCTTTCATTATGGGCATGTGGCTGCCATGGGTCTAATAAACAAAGTTAAAATAAAATAATCAATACTTTATTTTCCTGAAGGGTAGTGGATTGTAAAAGATTAAATTAATTCACCTACTTAGACATATCAAGAGAACTATACTGAGCAAGTCAATGGCATAGGGAAGCTTACAGTAGATGCATTTAGGTTTGGGGGGCATTTACTTACCTAATCATTATACACATCCAATTTTAGACACCTGTTATTTAAAATGATGTGGAACTGAAGAACAATGAAGCTGTCAAAATCACTGTCTCATCCAGGAAGAAAGCCTGTGGGAGTTGGTTCATTTGTTCAATGAGATTAACACTCTTGGTCTTTGGTTCAGGCATCTCCTCATTGGCTGCTTCCTTTTGTCAGCCTGGGTATATCCAGCAGAGCTGTGGGGCCCTCTCAGAACCCCATGAGCAAGGGCACATGCTGTGTCCATGTCTGGGCCTCTTAAGTCTCTGGGGTTCTGGTGCTGGACAGATTGCTCCTGCCCTTGCTCCCCACCACTCCCAGCTGCCATTCTGCCCTTCCCTGGGTCCCGCTGCTCCCTCACCCCTAACCTGCAGCGCATCCTCCACCTTCTGGAGATCCTCAGGGCACCTTTCCCCTCTGCTTGACTTCCCTTCTGGTGTCTCTTAGTCTCTTCTTAGTTGCTCTCTTGGGCTAGGACCTGAATTGCAGCCCCGGCCTTTCGTCTGACCTTGGGTGTGACACCGAGTCCTCCAGGTCACGATGTTGGACAATATGCATCTTAAGATCCTGAAGAAAAGATGCAAAATGTCCAAGTAATATTCAGAAATAATTGGTGAGGCTGATTCAGGGGAATCATGCAGTCCTCAGGACACAGGTGCTGAGAAGTGGCTGATGGTGACAACTATGACCTAGGACTATTCCTCCTAGGCTGACATGGTCTACAACACCTGGTTCCTCCAGGCCAGCTGTGGCAAGATCTTCACTGTCATGATGTAGCTGTGGGTCATCTAGGCAGAACTTCCTGGTGATGTTTGCCATGTTGCTGCTTTCCAAAGATTTTTCATACTCTTAGGTCACCATTTTTTTCACTGCTTAGCAGTACTCGCCCTGTCTTCTCACATGAGGAGGATGCTCACCAACCCTGGAGCAGTAGCCAAAGAAATGCTGCAGAAGAATACTTGGGAGAGTTTGCAGCTGAAACCTGGCAAAACCATCTGCAAGTTCCAAAGTGCTGCTGTAATAAGCCTGAGCTCGCTCCCCACAGCAGTATTTGCAGAAGATGTATTTGGAAAATGGATCTGTTTTTAATGCTCTTTACTAAGTGTATAGTCTTGTTGTTCTCTATACTCTAATTCGTTGTACATTTCAGTTTATTTGCTATGTCAGAGAGGACCAGGTTGAATGCAGTGGTTTTTCACCACCAATAACTGCAATCCTTTTGATCACCTTATGCCTTGAGGATCTTCTCCTTTTCACTTTTACTGAAGTTGTGTTTGGCACCAAATCCACTCAAAATGCAGAGATAAAACAGAGGCTGAGAGACTGAAAAGTGAGGGGCCAACATGGGATTGGCACTGCGGTGTGAAGGGATGGGGTCTGTCTTTGGCAGCCCCCTTCACTTCCTTGAAAGAATCCCTTCCTAGGAGTCTGATTTAGGCAACTGCAAATAGGAAGCAGGAAAGGAGGCCCGGGGTTCTTACTGAGGCCCCCTTTCATTATGGTGGGAATTTATGATGAAATTTAAATTATTAATTTGAGAACTGAAAAAGAATCAGTGGTTCATTTGTGATCAAAAGGGCAACCTGAGCCTCCACAAACCAATTGCTTGAAGCAAGCAGAGTTTTATATATTAATACTCACAGATGGCAAATTTTTCAAACTGATAACTGGATTGTGCTGTTCTCAGTTTTCACTGGACTACAAATGAAAGTTGTTGGGTCAGCAGAGGAAGCCAAATGTCATTATCTTCCTGTACAGTTAGTATTTTGCTTAAAAATACTTGGCATTTTATAGGACATTGTTAGGGATAATACATGGGTTATTAAAATCTTGTATACTGGGCTGCACTTTTAAATCACAAAGAAAAAAAATCAATGTGAACACAAAACACAAATTCTCACACTTGTGTTTCAGGGAGTTTTTATTTGACTATGATCCATTAGAACTACCCCTTGAGCACAAAGGGCCTTTTACTAACAGCTGCATTTTGGTTTTGACTAGCTCTTACACTTACTTTGCTTTGAAGTTTTAAAAGATCGGGACACTAAACAGCACAACTGGGTCCAGGTCCCTGGTTCACTTCCAAGCAAGTCCCTTGACCCTTTCAACAAGTCTCCTGGGCATGCCTGTGTGTTTTAAAATTGGCATTGTTCTTTAGACAATGTAATATTTCATGTCTGTGTACAAGAAACAAGCAATTTTTTAGAAACCACTGTTTCCGGGAAGAGGGGAGAGCTGTCACGGCATCCTCCTCTAGTGGCATTTACATGAATGTATTGCAGAATGGAGAGTATCTTGGTCCAAAGAACAATGATTTTTGTGTGGTCTTTGTTGCCCTCATGTTTTAATTTCATTTTAATATCTTGAGAGCACAAGGGCCTTGGCATTGATTTTTGTTGTTCTTGTTGCTTCAGCCAAATTTACAGTGCATAAGAGAAGAGTGGAGTTCCATAGCGGCCCAATGCTTCATGCATCTTGGTGCTGAGGTTGGTGTTCCGGTGGGAGACAAGCACAGCACACAGTGAAACACAGGAAGAAACCAGATGTTTCCACTTGACATTGCCAAGATCATGTTTGGACTGCAGGCAATGAGCTCTATGGCAGGGACAGCTTTTGGGCGTCAGTTACAGGTGAGAGTAGGAGACAGGAATGAAAAGACTGAAATGAGAGAAATATTCCTAATGACAGCAGGTGGTCTGGTTTTTGGATTTCATTTATGTTTGCTTCTCTATCTAAGTCCCAAGTGATGAAATAAGAGCCTTGGTCAGAGCTTAAAACTGTGCCAGAAAGCAAACAGCTCCCCTCTTTGAGGACTTGCCTTAAACTTTCCTGGTTTGTATATTTTTTTGCCAGTTGTATCGATAAGAAATCTATAATAAATTCTAAAGGTCTTACTCTAAGTTCACCTCCCATGCTAATAAAAGCTGGTGTTTCCCTCCCAGTTAGGATTCCTCCCTATTTATCTGTGAGCTTTTTTAAAGAAAATGCTCTATTTGTCTCCATAAACAAACAGCTATCTTTTATATACCCAAATGTTCACTTTTTTTCTGGAGGAATGGATTCATTATATCCCCTTTATTTTGAGTTCCAGATATCTTTGCATTAATTAAACATATTGCTGCTACCCTTATTGCTCAACAACCACTTTGAAGAAAAATTGGTTTGACGTTATCTATCAAAGCTTTACATGTGCACATTGCATGATTAATAAATCTCACTCTTCATTATATATCACACAAAAATGGACATAAGTTCACAAAATCTAGTGCAGATGAATGTTCTTAAAAACACCTCCTAAGAGCTGCAAAAGTCCCCCAAGTTCAGGGGCAGTAACTGGTAAAGGAGGATGATCCACTGATGGGCCCTTGATATTGATGACTTGCATTATAGGCTTTTGCTCTGGAAATTGAAACTTAGCCTATTGTTATGGGGTGCCTAATGTTTGCCTCCTTAGAGCCACCTTGTTGCTCAAATGTGGCTTTTAAGTCAAACTCAGCATATTAATGCATTACTTTCCTCCCAGCATGGGACATGACTCCTGGGGATGAGCCTCCCTGGCACTGAGGGATTGCTACCAAGTGTCAACTGGCAATGGCACTGGAAAAAGACCTTGAATAAAAGGGGAAAGGGTAAAAACAAATGAGTTTATATGGTAAAACACTTCAAAATGAGTCAGGAGTGACTTTCACACATCTCAGGAGGATCTCACAGAATCCCAAATTGGATATCACCCCAAATAGTGGGGCTCCTGAGGGCTCTGGACACATCCAGGTCCTATGTCAGGGCAGATAGCTCTGGAATTTGGTGCCTTGCCAGTGGACCCTACTCTGGAGTTTGTGCTCCTGAGAGTGACAAAGTTGGACTCAACTATGTCTTCCCTGCACATGGCTCATCTGTCCCTTCTATTCAAACCTCTACTTGGTGCTGGAGTTTGTAAGTGTATGTCCAAAGACTTGAGTCTTTGGGCTCTCCATGTGCCAGCTGGGCCCAGAACTTTGGTGGAGCAGCAACTCCCACTCTAAAGCTCATTGGACTCACCCAGGACAACTGACAGGGAGATGATGGACAATGGCCAATCCAGTGAACAGAGAGAGTCTGCAGCTGCACGCAGGATAATCCCATCAATCATTCTGATGGGATATAAGCCACCTCTCAAGTGGAGGTGGAGTGGACATCACCATCCCAGAGTCATCAGGATGGGGAGAAGAGCTGTGGACTAGAGTGGACATAGCTTTATTCTACTATAGACATATTGTGATACAAGCAATGGAAGAAATTACAACATTGAGGTAGAGCCAGTGGCAGTTGGAGGCTCTAGGGGCAGGGAGAGGGAGAAGCAGTTGCAATACAGGGGCTTTTTTGGGACTTGGGTATTGTCCTGAGTGACATTGCAATGACAGATATAGGCCATTTTATATCATCATATAACATGTAGAAGTGTGTGGGAGAAAGTGTGGTCTACAATGTGAACTATGGTCCATGCTTAATGGCAAAGCCCCAGGATGTGTTTATCAATTGCACTAATGTGCCACACTAATGAAGGATGCTTATATGGGAGGTTGTGGGAGGTGTGGGAGGTTGGGCGTATGGGAATCCCTATATTTTTTGTGTAACATTTATGTAATCTAAGTATCTTTTAAAAACTTAATTAATTTTAAAAAAATCACATCTAAAGGAAAAAAAATGATACTACAAAAAAGAATAAATAAATGCCTCCTAACAGTCCAGAAACCTCAACTAGTTCTGAAGTGTAGAAAGTATGAATAAATTATGTTATATTTATGTGTGTATATTGTAATGAAATGTTTCTCAGAACATATTACAATATATTTACATTATTAATACATTATAATCAAACATCACTGAGTTATAATAAAGAAATTCTCAGCAATAGAAAAGAGAACTCTAAGGAAATCTATGAGAAAATGGAACTTCCAAATTCCTGTGATAATATGGATGAAATTCATGCAAGAAATATATCAGATTAGCCAGAGTCAAATGATGATACTCATAGACATGGATTGATCAGTTTGGATAGTGGTCACTCTTGGTGACATAATGATTAGAAGGAAGCTGGAAATCCACCTGAGACAGTGATCATGTTCTTTTTTATTAGAGAAGACATAGGTATACAAAAGAGTCATGCAGAAAAACAAAGTTCCAATACACCACCCCCATATTTTTCCTTAATATTCACATTTTGCATTCGTGTGTTAATTTTGTTACAAGAAAAGAAACAATAATATTTTAATTATACTATAAAGATAGTCCATTTTTTACATTAGAGTTCATAAATTTCATCAAACATTTTTATGTATTGTTTGGTTTTGTTTTCATTTTTATTCTAGTAATCTATATGCAATCTAAAATTTTCCCTTTAACACATTCTCATGTAAACCACAGTGGTGTTAATTGCCACCCACACTGTTGTGCCACCATCAACAACATCAATTAACAAACTTTACCATCACCCCAAACAGAAACTCCATACCACTAAAGCATTAATGCTGCTTTCCCACCCTAATGTTCTACTCTATAATTCTATGTATTTGTGTATTCTAGTTATTTCATATATAAGTTAGATCATTTTATTGGAGCTAGAGTCTAAGTCCTTGGCATTGTCACAAGAAAGAATTCAAGGATGAGCCACAATTTAA